>CM031958.1:38680114-38895114 GCA_018749465.1 Paracanthobrama guichenoti
AATCACAACCTGCACGATCACACTAAGGCATATTGCAATATCAATTTTATTTCAATACATAATGCAGTTTTAGTTATGAACCTGAACAGAACCATGTGACCATGATCATAAAACACTGGAGCTTTCAGATACCAGCCCAAGTTCAAGACTCTTACCGTTTGGGAAGGCAAGAACGCTGATGACCAAGAAAAACGAGATGACCAGGATGAGACCCACCCACAGGTTATTGTCATGGTTTCCATCATCTCTGCAAAGAAAACGTAGGTCATGCACTCAAATACGGCAGCACAAATCGTCTCTTCCTCTTTCTATTTCACAAGTTTCACAGTTCACCATACACACCAAATAAAGCAGTAGATGCAAGCAGTCAGACATGTCTTGCAACCGAATTACATTTTATTCTCCTTAACTGGAACTGGAACTGACAAGGAGAACTACCACTTCTGTTTTTTGCTAACTATATTCCACGTATTTGCCTGTGCTCAGTTGCAACGAATCCCTCGATGTCATGATGAAAGAAGCAACAGATCTTTACTTCCATATTGTGACATACTGTACATCCATAAGCATGTGTAATGGATTATCAGGGACTTGGTTCTGTCCGTTGTTCATTGGATGTTGAGATGCCAAAAATAGAGGTAGATCTGAATGCAAGATTGCAGGGCGAGGTTTAAGCGAACTAAACGACTGGAGATTTCATTCATCTCTTTGTAACTGAATTGTGAAAAGTGAGCATTGCATACTGGAATGGAGTCAGATGTGCATGTAATTGGTTTAACTGCAGTGCGCCAAAGTCCCATTAAGACAAGTCATTTCACTCGGCGGCCATCTTTGAAACACCTCTCGGCCGTGCAAGTGCAGCTCCGATCTCTTTGAATGGGGTAACATCAAATTCTCCAACACTGTTCACCAAGCTTACGATTAAATTTCATATTTGAAATGAAATCTGAGAACAACTGTCTCATACATTTTGTTTCTAAACAGCCTGGACAAAGCTAACGCACAGTTCTAAACGCCACTGCCTTTTTCTATAGCAACCGGAGCTTCTAACGGCGGCTGCAGTGACGCCATGACTTTACTAATCAACGATTGGTGGTTTCATTTAGAAGGCGGGACTTATTCACCATATTGGGCGTTGCAGCGTATTCCTGTGCGGCTTTGAATACATCATAGATGATTAAAGATGAATAAATAAATACAAATGCGCAGGCCAATTGTTACATTAAAGACCAGTAATATGCATTAAAGACATGGAATGCATAATATGCATATTTTTGTGGAATGTTGCAGTATTTATTATGAATTATTTATCTGTGCACATCATTATTGTTTTTTTTAAATTCATGTGCCTCATACTCTTTAATCAGAATACCTCCCCCTTCCGTCTCTGATGATGTGTTTACTGCCGCAAGGGCGGGGCAACCTGTCACTCACATTAATTCCACCAATAGCAAACCACAACCATCCAATGATTCTGATGGACAAAAGCCCCGCCTCACATTTTTTCTTGTTCCAGAAGCCGTTCCACTCGGATAGAAGACTACTGCAACGTCCACTTCAAGCCAACTTTAAATAGCCTATGAATATAAGCATTATAATATGAATAGCCTCCTGTTTACATCACAGACATTGACCATGACTTGTTATCCTTATAGAAAGTGGTGGTATTAGGGAGGTGGACATTGTCGTTTCATTGAACAACAACAACAACAAAAAATGTCCCCGAGTGCAGGATGACGTCATCAATATTGTTGCCCGTTATCCCGGAAGTGAAATGCGCACTTTGTAATAAGATCATTTTGTCGACTTTCGAAACACACACGCACGTAGGTGACCTCAAAACAACACGCATGCACTAAAAGACACAAAAGACAGACTTCGATTTGAAATGCGGTGTTGCTATAGTAACTCTTCGTTTGGCTTTAGGGCTGTGCGTCACTCACCGCGTAAACGCGAAGTACATGAGGCTGAGCACGGTGCATGTCAGCAGGGTGATGGTGTGCGGCTTGTAGAAGAACTCGATGGTGATGTCCTCCACCTGCTGTTCGTTGATCATGCGGAAATGCATTCTGTAATTCACATCATCTTTACTGAGAGTCCGACAGCCGAACGTTGAAGCCATGCACGTGAGATCAGCAGATCGGCGTGTTTCCTCTCTGTCCCGGATTCACCTTTGATTACCGTGATGTTAGCAGCTCTCTCTCTCCCTCTCTGGCGTCTGCTGCACGAATGCAACCCGGATGACGGCCATGCATGTGCGCTTTCCGGCCCTGCACGCGGCAAATGCATGTACACAATCAGCTGCTCAGAGAGAGCGATGCATGCACGAAGCAGAAAGATGGCAGACCCTTTGGGTGAAAACAGAAAATTCCGTGTATTTTCATTGGCGTGCATGCAACGCCAGGCGCACAGCCTCTATGGCAAGCCGAATTGGCCAAAATGCACTGCTGTTCGAGTTTCTCACGCGCTCAAGGTCACTCTACTGTGTTGAGTGTCACACACGTGTGTTTTGCATTTACACGCCAACATTGGAAAACGTGGCGCTGCAGTTTTCATAAGTTATATCCAAAAAAAAAATACTTAAAGAATTAAAAGTTACAGTTTAGATTTTACACAATGTAAAAATGCTATGTTTGGGTCAAATATGTATAAAAATAATGTACAAATATGTTTAAAAAAAATATATATTTCTTTAATTAAAAAATTAAGGCAGCTGCTATTTGCACTAAGTGAAAATAGCATATTTTCTTAGCGTTAGCTGCTATTTACCAGTTTAAATAGATTATATAAGAATGTAAGTGTAACCCCTCCTGTTTGACCCGCCCGCTCCAAGCGGGACTCGTACTCGGGTCTGCCGGCATGAGAGTCGGACACTCTAACAAGGAGGCTAAAGGCCTCCAGTCGCTAGAGCGTCTCTTGAGATCAGAGGAGTGAGGTTTACTCGCACAGCAACTACTAGCTGGCCTCCGTTACACTCACCCCCCCCTAAACCTCACTCGCATCCGGTCACGGCACCAATGTAACCCCTCCTGTTTGAACCGCCCTGCTCCAAGCAGGACTCAAACCCAGGTCCGCCAGCATGAGAGTCGGACGCTCTAACAAGGAGGCTAAAGGCTGCAACCTCTAGCATCAGTCACTAGAGCGTCTCTTGAGATCAGAGGAGTGAGGTTTACTCGCACAGCAACTACTAGCTGGCCTCCGTTACATAAGCATAGCAGTATTTTCAATTATTATTATTATTACTATTTGCAATGAGTGTAAATAGTAGTTGATGCTATTTATACTTATAAATAGTGGCAGATACTATTTGTACCTCAGTGTTGTTGTACATTAAACGGTATGCAATAATAACATAGTATAACTTTATTTATTAAACTTATTAAATGGATGCTGCCTCATTGGGACAATAAAGGCCTCCATACACCTACCCCTAACCCCAAACACTTTATTATTAAACAAATGTTAGACACTTTATTTCCACTTTTTGAATATTTTCTTCATTTTTATTGAAAATAAATGCCTTTCCGATCTGATACGTGATGGGAAAAGGGAGTAGTGCAAGTTTGATTTGAACTCGGATCAATTTGCGTCAAAACTTTCTGCTACGCGCCCTACCTCTATACTATTGCTACTAATGACAATCCAGCGTCTTCTGTAATTGTGTCTGTGGGCGGAGTTATTGTAGATAGGACTATCTGCGCTTAGTGTGATAGACACTCCGAAAATATTTGCCCGAAACATGGGTTGAAACAACCCAGCATTTTTTTTTTGTGCATAAAACAGCACTTGTTTTGAAAAATATCATTAAAATGATGTCCAGTCACAGCTGTTTAATTCTGCATGAAGTCCAATATCTCGCTTTATCTTACTGTCAAACATTTGGTTTGTGTGTTTGTGAACGTTTTCCCTTAAAAAGTAAATTAAGATTCAAGATTTCAAGATTCAATTAAGGGATTACTCTTAATTTTTCCTTAATTTAATTACTGTTAATTCGGATGTAATTGCATTAAATATGTATTGACTATAGAACAATGCTATATCAAGCAATAGTGGATTTAACATTTATCAAAATGTAATGTCTAATGTTAAAATGTATGTTTTGAATGTAACCTTCACCCGTTAAAGGGGCCATGAACTGCATTGTTTTATTGCTTTATAATGTTTTCTGGGGTGCACTTATAATGTCGGTATGATTTTTACATCAATGTCATAATTTACAAATAAAAGGCATTTATACCCTGATTTTAGCCCTCTGGTCTGAACACTCTGTTTGAAGGGGCGTGTCTGGGGAGAGACTTCAGTGTAAACGGCCACTGCAGTGATTGGCTGCTGTGAGACTTCAGTGTAAACGGCCACTGCTGTGATTGGCTGCTGTGAGACTTCAGTGTAAACGGCCACTGCTGTGATTGGCTGCTGTGAGACTTCAGTGTAAACGGCCACTGCTGTGATTGGCTGACATCTTTGCATATAAAATAGCTTATTACACGTGTAACTCTTGAAAACTTTGGCATGTTTTTACTATTACAGCTCTCAAGGTGTTGATTATAGTATTATATTTAGATATTTCCTTACATATTGTTACATTACTGTTAAATCCAAGGGCCCTATTTTAATGAGCGCATGGTCTGAAGCACATGGTGCAGGTGCACTTAGGGGGTGTCCGAATCTACTTTTGCTAGTTTAACCGCAGGGGGAAAAAAGGTTGGCGAAAAGAGTTGTCCCTATTACCTTTTAATGAGTCATGGGTGTGTTTTGGGAGTAACATGCAATAAACCAATCAGAAAAGCCAGCTGCGCTTGCACCATGGCGGATTTGCTATTTACTTGGTGGAATTTGTGAGTGGAGCGAATGAACGCTTCTCCAGAGAGGAATCCTTTTATTTTCAATATTTAAAAATGTTTGTGTACTGCTCACGTCCCTGTGTGTGTAATAAGCAGAGTGTATGTGCATTGTGCACCCGTGTAAAGGCGCATATTACTAACATGCCTTTTAAATAACACTGCAATAAATACTCCTCAAAATAGCAATGCGCCAACAATGCATCTGACACACATGGTTTTCAGACCAGCAAGTCCATGCATTTGCTATTTAAACAATGTTGTACTGGACGTGAAAATTATAACTGTGTTGGGCTGAAACTAGCAAAAAACACTTGCGTCGCGCCTGGCGTCGCATTGTGCCGGGTGTATGAAAGGGCCCCATATCGTAAAAGTCTGTTTGCAAAGCTTGTGCCGAAATTGCGACTGATTCACCAAAGAATCCACAGTGAAATGTACCAAATACAAATAAATAATGCTCAATTGAGACATTCACATTGTTGAAAATAAATAAGCACATTCCTAGCATTAGGATCCTTTGGAATGTAATGTTATTTTTAGTCCTGTTTTGCTCTTCTCTCCTCGTCATCTCACTAACACACCAGTGGGCGGGGCTGAAGTTACAATGATGAAGTAGACATTGATCTTCTGCAGAGGCGGTCTTTCACAGATCTATTATAGGCACATTCCACAACGAGTCGTTCGCTGGGCTTGGTTAAAATGAAAGCTGTTTTTGGACTAACAATGAAGTTTTCAGTTCTGAAACTCACAGGATGTTCTATAGTATGATGACCTCATATATGTCAAAAGGATGGAAAATTAGATTTCTCAGTTCATGACCCCTTTAAATACTTCGGTCAGTTCAAGAATGATTTATGTAATTTTATATTATTTATTTGAAAGTATTAAAAGAGCAGTTTCATGTCTATCCTTTATTGTTCAACTGATTGAGGTTGATTGGGGATTTAGAAAGTAATTAGTAAGAAGCAATGCAATACTTTTAGTGAAAGTAATTAGTACAGTAATCTAATTACACTGGCGAAGATGTAATTAGTAGTTAGAAATTCATTACTTTCTTTAGCGTAACTTACCCAACACTGTAATGCAATGGCATTCAGACATTAGTGAGACTGAAGTGTTTGATGAGGTCATTGTACCTGCGTACGCTTTGATCGTGTTGAGATGTTTTTTTTAGGCTTGAGTTTTATTTAAGGTAGAAAAAAGTTCTGCAAACCACTAGACTTCTAAAGGATCTTACATTGGTGTGATCGAGCAGGGAACAGGGCTGATGCACAATGTTTGTTTTTTATGATTTTTGAAGATTATTGTGTTGCATTAGAATCTGTTGTGGTTTTCTTTAACGCCCCTGTACTTCACACACCTTCATGGTCAACAGCAGCAGCAGGAGCTGCGGTTTAACTAAAGAGCTCACAAACACAAAGCTCACAACACACTAAACTCAAAGCAGCAAGGGTCTTTCACAGCCAGACGTTCAGTGATCTTGTAATGAAACCATATTTTCTTGTACAGAAATGATGATTTTTAGCTAGCATTTATTATTAAAACAACAAAAAGTAATTTTTTTTTTGCAAATAAAATAAAATTATCCTAATCTTTTCAAATAAATTATAATTAATATAAGAAAATTATAAAAAGGAATTAAATATATTTAATACAGTGTGTGTGTGTGTGTGTGCGTGTGCGTGCGTGTGTGTCAAAATTGGTAGGTTTAGGGTTATGAGATATAATATACAGTTTGTACAGTATAAGAATCACTATGTCTATGGAAACTCCCCAAAAAACATGAAAACACAATGTGTGCGTGTCTCAAATTTAACTGAATATTATCCATTACTACACAGAAAGAAATCACAAACAGATGATGAGAGGTTCAAAAACAAAACTTTAATAGTGAGCACATAGAAAACTAATCAAGCCTATAGTGGTACATTTACATGAAAGGGATAGTTCACCCAAAAAAGAAAATTATCCCATAATTTACTCACCCTCAAGCCATCCTAGGTGTATATGACTTTCTTCTTTCAGACAAATACAATTTTTCTTACAAAACCCCATTGGTTCGCTTCAGAAGGCCTTTATTAACTCCCTGAGCCATGTGGAGCACTTTTATAATGGATGGATGCATTTTTGGGGGCTTCAAATTTTTGTCTGCCATTCACTGCCATTATAAAGCTTGGAAGAGCCAGGACATTTTTTAATATAACTCAGATTGTATTTGTCTGAAAGAAGAATGTCATATACTCCTAGGATGACTTGAGGGCGAGTACATCACGGGGTCATTTTCATTTTTGGGTGAACTATCCCTTTAATGCATTTGGCAAACACTTTTATCCAAAGCGATTTACATTGCATTCAATATAAATATAGATTTGCTCTATTCACATGCTCACTGGGAATCAAACCCATGACACTCTACCAGCTGAGATACAGACAAAAAGTCATTAAACAAACATCTATATACACATTCAGATGTTCAGCTTGTAACGTCCTAGAGAGAAATCCACCTCTCAAGGTGTTTCGTTCTCACTCTCCAATCAAATGTCTTGCTTGATAGTGATCAAGGGCTGTGTTGAAATGAAGAAAAGTAAAAGGGCTTTCAAAGTGTTTGATAGTTCAAGCCTTTTTTGTTGATTTCAAACTGAAAACTTACCAGGGTGTTGAAATGAGTTCTGCATATGGCTTTACTCTCCCAGTAGATCAGAACCAGAGCCAGAATCAACTCCAACCCACACAACACGCCGACCACCACCCTTAGCCCTACAAACACACGTTCCTGGGGGGAAAGGAATAATAATAAACCAGATTGTGTTTGTTGATAGATAGATAGATAGATTTGCTAGCATGAATTAACACAATGATAGCATTAATTAGCATGTTATAGCACTTTGCTAACATGAATTAGCATGTATAACACATTGTTAGCATTTTTTTGCCCATTGCTAGCATGAATTAACACAATGATAACATGAATTAACATGTTTTAACACACTGCTAGCATGAATTAACATGTTTAACATTGTTATCATGAATTAGCATGCTGCTAGCATGAATGAGCACATTGCTAGCATGAATTAGCAAATTTGTTAGCATTAGTTAGCATTTTTTTAGCATTATTTAGCTCACTGCTAGCATGAATTAGCAAATTGTTAGCATGATTTAGAATGTTGCTAGCATGATAGATAGATAGATAGATAGATAGATAGATAGATAGATAGATAGATAGATAGACAGACAGACAGACAGACAGACAGACAGACAGACAGACAGACAGACAGACAGACAGATAGATAGATAGATAGATAGATAGATAGATAGATAGATAGATAGATAGATAGATAGATAGATAGATAGATAGATAGATGCACAGCTCTGCAATTCTGTAAGCTATACAGTGTATGTTAGAAGAACGACAAATTACATGTTGGCCTCCTGGTCTAGAATTCATTACTGAGCAGAGAACTAGAGCTGTGATGGACCAGAAAAGGCTGATAATGTTGAATATGAAGGACAGCTTCACCTTTCAGAACAAGAAGATAAATCATTCAATTTAGTCTCCATCATGATAAAAATGAGTTATGGACAATATTTGTCCTGACTTACCACGGGCATGAACGGAGACTTTCCGGCTGCAAATGTCAGAATGCCACTTGCAATGAACTAAACAACAGAGACTGTGTGAGAGATGTGTGTGTGTACATGAATAAAACTTAAAAATCAAAAATGAGCTGTGATAAATACAGGGTCCTTATGTTCTCACCAGGGCACAAGGTAGGGCGTACACCAAATGAGTCAGACCGTATTCAACAGCAACGAGGCTGCCGATGCAAATGACAAACACCCCGATGCTGAGCTGAGCCGCCTGAAACATCAACAACATTCATAGTCATAAATCTCATAAAATCACATTGAACATCGGGAGTTTTCCAAATGTAAAACTACGGGTAACACTTTAGTTTAGGATCCGATTCTCACTATTAACTAGTTGCTTATAATGCATTTTACTAGGATTTATTAGTACTTATATAGCATATTAAAGGGATAGTTCACCCAAAAATGAAATTTCTGTCATATACTCTCGCTCATGTCGTTCCAGACCTGTAAGACCTTCGCTCATCTTCAGAACACAAATGAAGATATTTTTGATGAAATCGGAGAGCTCTAAACTCTCCACAGAGAGCAATTTAATAACCAAGTAATTAGTAAAGACATAATTTCAATAGTCCATGTGACTCCATTGTTATGAAGCGACATGAATACTATTTGAATGCAAATGAACCCAAAAATATTCAACAATCTCTTCTCGTCTGTCATTCTCCTTCGCTGTTGACGTAGTAAATACAGTGCAGCGCTTCCGAGTTCTACAGCAGAACCATATGCTGCATCCCAATTCACCTACTTATACTATGTCCTAAAAGTATGTACTCTTTTTGTGAAGAAAAAGTACATCGTTTTGAGTGTGTCACAGAAAAGTAGGCAAGCTTTGGGACGTCCTACTTTGTCATCTTTAACGGACAGCGCTGTTGCTTAGTTACATGCATCCTGTCACCATTTAAACTGCCCTGTTAATCATCTTGTCACAGTTAAGACCATAGACCGTAAAAAATATGGCTTCCACTGAAGAAAAGTGAAGCCGCCAACGTCCGAATATGGCGCTGACATCTTGTGCAGATTTGGGACTGAGTCTGCGCAGTAGAGAGCAGGAAGTAGAGCCGCGATATCAAAAGCCCGCCCACACTCTCGCAGATGCAGAACAATTCATTACGTTGGTGTGAAATAAACAGTTGTGGAAATGTAGAAATTAAAGCTAAAGCTCCAATCTCCTCCCAAAAATCAAAAATGTTAGTATGAAGGTATTTTTGGTGCAAACCAACTGATATATCAATAAATTTGAAGTCACAGAGAAAAATCTTTTAGGAGCTGTAAACTTGTAGATTTTTTTTCTCTCCTACAAACACAACACAACAGTTACAGCTTCACACATTCTTCACTGCAGATGCACAAATCCTATTCTACCAATCACACATGAAGAAACTCATACGCTCACATTTTTGCTGCAGTTGCTGCAGTGAATATGGTGCAAAACGCATTCACACACCCATATCAGAAATGTGAAGTCACGGACAAAGTTTGCTTTGCATTTGCATCCATGCAATGAGAGTTGCACACTTGTAGAATATTTGGTCGCAAATGCATTACTTTTCTGCTATATGTTTCTAACACAAGCATTACAACTGCTTGAATCTGCTGCTACGAGTCTCACGCGCAGTTTTTTTGCCTTCAAATGACAAGTTCCACGCGCTCTCACTTTTGCACCATATACTACGCGAAATGTGGAGCAAAAGTGATTTGTGCATCTGTGAGGCAGCGGAAGGCCCTGTTCAGAGAGCAGAGAATTTCGGCCAATCAAGTGGTTAGTGCCCTATGTTAGTGCCTCAGTGACAACTTCACTCAGAGAAGCGTCAATCTCAGCTGTCAATCATGACGTCACACCCCCCGTTTTTATAGCATCAAATAACTTATTTAAAGAACGAACACTTGAAATGAAATCGTGAAATGAAATCATGATAAAAAAAACTGCATAAAATGACAGAAGCCATCTTTAGGAAATAATTATTTGAAGTGTAATTTGATTGTTTAGTTTGTCTCGCGTCCATTAGAATACACTGAGGGGCGGGGGTTATGAGCTATACTGGGACCAACCACCTGGGGCGATCGAGACGCTTTGGCTTCAGTTTTCAACACGAGTGCGGCAGGCTTGGTTAAAACCCTCCACGTTCAATTTAATTTAATTTCCTACTGTATCGGAGAGAATTGTAGTAGCACGTTGATCTGTCTTTCATGCGGATTGTGGGCAATATTAGCCATAAGAGTCCGCACGGATCTGCACTTCGAATTCTAACTGGGAATAGTAGACCATCCAGGTATCTTTGGAATACTCATTTCAACATACTACAATTTGGCACACACTAATTCTATTTTCGAATACTATTTAAGATGGTTAGTATGTGAACTGGGACGATATATATATAATGAGATGCCTCATTGGAGGCCATTTCAATGGGCCACAATACATAAGCCATCCACCATATTGGAGCGGCCTGTGAACATTCGAGAGCAAGTTGACTGAGACTCATGTATGAATAGAATATCTATATATGAAATAGACTTCAGCAGATGATTTGACTAAACTAACACAATACAACAAGACGAAGGCATCAGCTGACATTACAGTTACAATAGTAAAAGTAAAAACATGTAATGAGTTAATACACATAAAAAAAACACAAACCAACACATTCTAACCTGTAAAAGGTTATCCGATTTCTTCGGGAATTTAAATCTTAGTGGTTTCACAACCAGAAACTGCCTAATGATGTGGCATCATTGACTCTTACTGTGAGTGACGACACACTGACCACGCCTACGTGTCTGGAGTAGTCGAATGAGGCATCTATGTATACATATCTATGGGCATAACGGTGGCTCACAATCGGCAAGCTTCTGCGTCAGCGTCACACGCATGTGTTGTGGTGTGAACAGCATCGGCCAATAGTAAGCCGGCGTTCTGACGTAACTCGGAAGCGCTGCACAAAAAGTATTCTCGTCGCTTCATAAATTTAACGTTGAACCACTGGAGTCACATGGACTATTTTAACGATGTCTTTACTACCTTTCTGGACCTTAAAAGTGGTAATTAAATTGCTGTCTATGGAGGGGTCAGAGATCTCTCAGATTTCATCAAAAATCTGAACGAAGGTCTTACAGGTTTGGAACGACATGAGGGTGAGTAATTAATGACTGAATTTTCATTTTTGGATGAACTAGCCCTTTAATGCCTTATTCTGCATGATCATATTCTACATCCCTTAATCCTACCCAACAACTAAACTTAACAACTACCTTACTAACTAATACACAGTAATTAGGAGTTTATTGAGGCAAAAGTCGTAGGTGATAGTGGACCCTAAACTAAAGTGTGCCCGAACTAAGGTCATTCTAGGTTACTAATGAAATGTAAGTGAATTAGTGTTATTGATCATGCGACTTTTTGTCAGATTTTCTTCTGCTGAAGCTCAAGATGCTCTTCATGCAAAAGGTACAGTGCTGTCACTGAGGCGGTACCCTAAGGTACAAAAGTGAAAAGGTACATCTTTGTGCCTTACTCACCCCTAAATGGTACATATTAATACCTTAAAGGTACATATTAGTACCTTTTCGGTTTTGTACCTTAGGGTACTGCCCCAGTGACAGCAATGTACAAACCCGATTCCAAAAAAGTTGGGACACTGTACAAATTGTTTCATGTTTCAAATTTCAATAATACAACATAGATGACATATTAAATGTTTAAACTGAGAAAATGTCCAGGCTTCTAGTTGCTCAACTGTCTTAGGTCTTCTTTGTGGCATCGTCCTCTTTATGATGCGCCAAATGTTTTCTATGGGTGAAAGATCTGGACTGCAGGCTGGCCATTTCAGTCCCCGGATCCTTCTTCTACGCAGCCATGATGTTGTAATTGATGCAGTATGTAGTCTGGCATTGTCATGTTGGAAAATGCAAGGTCTTCCCTGAAAGAGACGACGTCTGGATGGGAGCAGATGTTGTTCTAGAACTTGGATAAACCTTTCAGCATTGATGGTGCCTTTCCAGATGTGTAAGCTGCCCATGCCACACGCACTCATGAACCCCATCCCATCAGAGATGCAGGCTTCTGAACTGAGTGCTGACAACAACTTGGGCGAATGGCACGGTGGATTGTGTTCATGACAATGTTTTCTGGAAGTATTCCTGAGCCCATGTTGTGATTTCCATTACAGTAGCATTCCTGTATGTGATGCAGTGCCGTCTAAGGGCCCGAAGATCATGGGCATCCAGTATGGTTTTCCGGCCTTGACCCTTACGCACAGAGATTGTTCCAGATTCTCTGAATCTTTGGATGATATTATGCACTGTAGATGATGATAACTTCAAACTCTTTGCAGTTTTTCTCTGAGAAACTCCTTTCTGATATTGCTCCAGTATGTTTGGCCGCAGCATTGGGGGAATTGGTGATCCTCTGCCCATCTTGACTTCTGAGAGACACTGCCACTCTGAGAGGCTCTTTTTATACCCAATCATGTTGCCAATTGACCTAATAAGTTGCAAATTGGTCCTCCAGCTGTTCCTTATATGTACATTTCACTTTTCCGGCCTCTTATTGCTCCCTGTCCCAACTTTTTTGGAATGTGTAGCTCTCATGAAATCCAAAATGAGCCAATATTTGGCATGACATTTCAAAATGTCTCACTTTCAACATTTGATGTGTTATCTATATTCTATTGTGAATAAAATATAAGTTTATGAGATTTTTTAAAAATTATTGCATTCCTTTTTTATTCACAATTTGTACAGTGTAACAAAACTTTTTTGGAATCGGGTTTGTACCTTTTTTTTCTGACAGTGTAGAAAACATAATCATCGTGTTTTGTTCATGAACCAAATACTTAGATGTTATATTCTTTTACTCCAATAATGAAAATGTATTAAATTGAAATGGAAAGAAGCATTTTCACTGGTGTTCTCAGACTTTTGGTGTATATACAAATGGGTGTATTATAATACATTTTATTTTTGCATTTAGTGGATGCATTTGTATATAGTAATTTAAAATGATGACATATAAATGCTAATCTTTTGGAATCAGGGTCACAAATCAACCAGCAGCCGGGCCAAAAATACCACTGAAACTGCCCCAGAATGCCCCAGAAATGTAGCGTGTGCAGCAAAACAAAAATAAAAAAGAAAAAAAAGAAAAGAAGAAGACGAAGTGAATTCCTGTTTATTTTCTGTTATGTACCATCTGATGTATTTCAAGATCTATTCTGTCAAGTGCCACTGCAACTGCTAAACTAAAGCAAAACTAAAATCAACTCATAAAAACTGACTACATCAAAATCCACAGTGATGGTAGACAGTAGAGAGTTTATATGTTTAGAAAAATAAAGGTAAAAAATGCACAAAAACATTCTGGGGCAAATATATGAGATCCTTCATAAAATAAATGTATTTCTGACATTTGTATTTGACTTTTAAATCTTATACGTACCCCGAGTTCCTTTGGTCGTCCTCTAAGAAAAACCTTGTAAGCATCTTTGAACATGCAGGTGAACTTCTCTGGCATCAGATGCCCTTCTCTCACGTTCCTGATGCTTCCCAGAGGAATGCTGATGACCATGCAGTCATCCGGCTTAAACGTGTACCGCATTTGTCTGTCATTTGAAAAGAATACTGTTATCTGACAATGGATAAAAAAATGATTGTACCAACATTCAGCAGTTCAGATGTGAACAGCAGGAGAGACTGAAGTCGGCTGGCAGAGGCAGAACACCTCTGGTGCTGTTCGGACACTTTTGACGGGAAAAATGTTTTAGAATGTTTTTACTTCATCGGAATGATACGAAACTTGGTAAAGGTTTTGGCACTTGCTGTGTGAACACAGAAAAAAATAATGGACATGATTCGAAAAGGGTAAGTGATCAAACTGAGCACACTGGAAATTAATGGGAGACAAATCGTCTAGTGGAAGCGTTTGGTACTGCACCCAAACAAATTCTTTCTTAAAGCTCATTTTTTTAAATATCAATCTCAAATTTGGAACACAGCTTGTTTAGATTTATGGCTTTGATTTGCTCACAGTCAGAGTAAAATGTGTTTTGGAAAATATATATTTCATATATAAATTGCAATATTCATAACAATTTCATAACTTTTTAAAACTTTTTTCACTTCAGCAATAATCTGCCACTTTGTCTTTAAAAAGAGACCAAACTGAAGTCTGTGCTCCAAAGCATTCAAGATTTATAACAGTTTAAGTTGGAAATATAATTTTCAGGTCCATGTTCAAAAAGTGAATAAATGGATTATAAATATGGCATAAATATAATTTAGTACCACAAAATCCCCTAAAAATACAAAATGTTAAATTAAAGCTGCGAGCAGCGATGACGGGCCCAAGCCGGTGGCTTCAGGGCGACTGTGCACGACAGGCAATATGCATTTAAACAGGAGAATATTTAAAGAATATATATTTTAAATATGCCACATTTACCCCAGCAGCTGGTGCCACTATGAGCACAAGCCACACCCATGATGTCATTGAAATATAGATTCATTTTATTGTCATAGGATATAATAGGTCACTTTCAAATATGCGCAAAGTTATCTTTTGCAGCTCAAAAATTCGTAAGTCCAGAAGGCCAGTATTTAATTCAAGGTATTTGTATAGTTTTTTTTATAAACTTTTTGTCACACTAAAGTGATAGTTATTTGTGATAGCCTATGATATGAAACGCATCTTAACTCTATTGT
The DNA here is from genome assembly GCA_018749465.1 of Paracanthobrama guichenoti. Classification (NCBI taxonomy): domain Eukaryota; kingdom Metazoa; phylum Chordata; class Actinopteri; order Cypriniformes; family Gobionidae; genus Paracanthobrama; species Paracanthobrama guichenoti. The sequence continues at coordinate 38,695,300 of CM031958.1, forward strand.
TGCGTACGTGTAAACATGGGTACGCACAACACATATTATATGTTAAAATATCTTAAGATCAATCATCATTACGTAAAGTACATTAGGCAAGTTGTTTATTTATTTATTTTAAATACTGTCAAAGTCATTTGAATTCCCCTCATTAACTGCAGCAGTCGGTGCTGCTATGACCACAAACCACAACATCTATGAGATCAATTCAATTTAGATGAGTTTCATGTCAGATGATGTCAAAGGTCAATTTCAAATGAGTGCAGAATACCGTCCGAATGCTGATGTTGTGTTATCCTAACATTTCTCTTCATGTGTTTTTGACCTACCTTAGCTACTGTTTGTTCACCAATCTCATGCACCAAAAAGTGTGCTTTCATTTAAATATGGGAGGTATCTAATAAAAGTGTTAATTACAAAATTAATAAATGGAGCCAAATCACAGAAACCGCAACGACGATTTTAATATCAGTGTCAGGTAAGAGTAAGATGCGTGTCTAAATCTTATGGAAGCTTATCATAAACAGCCACTTTTATAAAATCATGTGAAATTTACTTTTTTAATAAATTTGAATTCTATCAGTAAATAATTCATTTTAAAGACATGCATCATACGTGATCTTTGCAAACACAGCACATGACCTTCTGTAAAGCCCATGTATCTTGTATAGAAAACACACACACACACACACACACACACACACACACACACACACACACACACACACACACACACACACACACACACACACACACACACACACACACACACACACACACACACAAGGGCCAGAGCCAGAGACAGAGAGGGAAACAGGTTTTTTTCATCATAACTAAGAGAACAGTGCCATCTATTGGACAATGACGAGAGGGCAGACAAAATAAGATTCAGATTAAATATATTAAATAAAATAAATATATTGATCTGAAAAATAGTACATTCATTTTACATTCACCCAGGTTCAATTACCGAACATACAATCTTAATTTAATTTAAATCAAATAATGATTTTACAAGAAATTAGACATTTTCTGTTTCCCTTTTTTGTCCTTCATTTAATCCCTCGCCATAGCAGCAGCGTTTGAGATATCCTATAATCGTTCGCTCTATAGCATCTTCAGTGTCTTTGTTTCATGTTGACCGAGTTTGGTGTCGATTCCATGCATCTCCTACGAATAGTTTATAATAACTCAGAGCCGGATTTATCCAAAATTCCAAATTCAAACCAAAATATCTGACTTCCTGTTGGTCAGAGCTAATGACTGTAAATTAGAAAGATGTCCGGCTTGATGAGAACAATATATACTGAGGGTTACTGAGGGCGCTACTGAGCCCCTCCACCACGCCCGTTTCTAAGACTTTGGCCATATATACTGGAAGGCATCACTGATGTGTGTGTTGAGTTTCATGCCATTTCAAGCATGCTAAGAGTCTCAAAAACACCCTAAAAGATTATTCAACTTTGACACGTTGCCATGCCAACAGTATTTAAAATATCAGGAATCCATTCATATGTCTATATCTGCCATGTTTTGACATTATACTGATGAAGTTTGAAGTAAATCGGGTGAAAATAAGACCGTGATTTCAAAGCATTTTTGAAAGTGACACACTTCCTGCTGCCAGTTGGTGGCGCTATAACTTTGACTCACAAAAGTCATATCCATGTGATCGGCCTCTTACAACGAACACACAGCTGAAGTTTCATCCAAATCGGTCAATGTATGCAGAAGTTATAACACACTTCCTGTTTCCCATTTCTCGCCATAAATTCGTCTCCTGCCACGGCCAAACCGTTCGAGATATCAAAAATCCGCTCGCGATGTAGCATCCTCAATGCCTTGACTTCATGCTGACCGAGTTTGGCGCTGATCGAGTTAATCGCCTAGGAGGAGTATTTCAAATTCCACAGTATGCGTTTTAAAACGACCCATAATAGCTCACTTCCTGTTGGGCTGACGCATAACTTAGAGCGCGGAAGTTGTTCGGCCCGATGAGCTCTATATGTGTACCGAGTTTCATACTAATACATGCAAGCGTTTTTGATTTATGGACAGTTTTATTTATTTTTTCAAGGGGGCGCTGTCGAGCCCCCCTGCCACGCCCGGGTACCAAACCCAGCCCAAACCCCCCTGCCACGCCCGGGTACCAAACCCAGCCCAAACCCTGATGGCCGCGCGTTCCGACGAGTGTGCAAAGTTTCAAGAGTTTTCGAGCATGTTAAGGGCCCCAAAAAGGCCAAAAAGGCGAAAGAAAAATAATAATAATAATAATAATAATAATAATAATAATAATAATAATAATAATAATAATAATAATAATAATAATAATCCTTAGAAGAACAATAGGGCCTTCGCCCTTTCAGGGCTTGGGCCCTAATAAGAAATATTATCGAAATAAAATATAGAACAGTCATTTCATTGAAATTAAAAAAAGGTAATTTTTGACAGACGTGAACAGTACCAGAGGGTTAAACAGCAAAACATGATTTTATGACTGATAAGATTAGACTTTACTGGACAAAGCAACAAAGCCGAGATGCCAGCTGATTATCTTTATGAATTCTCATTTTCTGCTATCATCTGTTACCCGATGGGCATATACTGTACGTCTAGGCACTTTTCAAACTTTAATGCATTAACTTGTTAGCAGTGTTTGCTAAAGTCCTCTAAAGCTAAAGTGTCTGTTGAATGTCTCATTCATTATGTACCTCGCTGTAAGGTAAGATACACAGCATATGCATGGCTTTCAAGGTTTTCAAAGTACCTTTTACATGTAGTCTTGTTATCCAATATAAATATCTAAACATTCTAAAATTAAAATATTTACTTGATATCAGATTTTAAGTCTTGTTTACTAAACAAATGATCAAAATGAAGTGAGGTCATGCTTTAGACAACAAAGCTCTGCCAATGGGTTCAGAAAAATCTGCTTAATCCAAAAGGAAAACAGCCCATTGACAGATATGTACACATTTTGCATCTCATAAATGTATCTTGATTCAGGAATGAATGGAGAAGTGAGGAAGAAAATCATGTTTTGCAGTGTAATAAGGGTGAAATAGCATCAAATATCATACATTTAATTAAAGAGCAGACAAATGCGTGTTGGTGGTGTTAGTTTGGATGAAAATAAACGTGTCAGTTGCTCTCACACTTGAAACACCTCTTTATCCAATAAAACAAGTGTCTCAAACTACCCCAAACGATTTAGAAAATTCCCAGACCGTTTCACATGTTTACAGGAAGCCTGAGGTTAATACGCATTTTATAGCTGATAAAGTAAAGAGATTATCAGAAGGTCTGGTAAAAAAAAAAAAAAAACTGAGATCGGCGCATCAACAACGCAGTAAAAAGTGGTAACCTGCACTTATTTTGAATTAAGTAAATGTATAAAATGTAGTTTTGTTGGTGTCCCTTAATATATTTAGGTGATTCAGTAATGTTAAATAAAAACATTTATTTGAATCAAATCAATTATGTCACCAATGTCACCATCACATGTTTAGGTTGCCATGCATTGCTCAGGCCCGAGCCCTGTGACTCTCACTCGATCAGTCTATAAGAGCGGTTTGTGTTTTAGGTAAAGAAAGAGTCTTTTAGTGGTAAATAAATGATCTTACCGAACAAAGTGTGTGAAGTCCAGATGAAGTTTCTGCAGGTTTGTCCGCTCAGATAGCAGAAGTTCCTATGTGAAACACAGCTCAAATCATCAGTTCTCACATCACAGTTCCTTCTTTTTTTTTTTTTGACCAACCACATGAAAGTGGCTTGTCGGGTATACCAAGAAAAAAAACACTTAAGTGACACACGATGATCTTTTCTCAGCTATAATACGGAAGACAGACTCAGCTCGGTAAGGTCATGAAGCTTTACATTTTTATCTGTATAGCTTAATGAATATATGCTTATATTTACAAAACTGAACATGGCTGTGGTCAGGATGAATATTGGAACATTGCAATAGCAGAGATGCATGAATGAGTTATTCAGATAATATTTATGGTTACACTTTATGTACAGTGTAATTATACATTTAAGTAATGAGTAATGTTAATTAACTACATGAATTTAGGATTGGGGTTTAGTTGCATCAAATTATGCCTGATATATAGTTATTACTGTGTAACAAGGACACATTAAAACAAAGCATTACCATATTCATTTCTCTTCTTTTGCCCAACATTTCTTTTTGGATTAAACTATTTCTGAAAAAAATTGGGGAATGAAGACTGTTCTGTTTCTGTTTTTTCCCCCTCTCCTCTTTGAGCTTGCTTGTGTGTTTATTTCATGCAGTCGTTGAGAACATGGCTAAAGCAAATATCGTGATGGAGATTCAGCGGCACGAGGACTCAGCAGGAGCAGAAGGAGGACGCGGCGATGAGGGGCCGCTCATCAAGCACTACCGCGCCAGTGAAGTGCTGCCGGGTGCAGTGCCAGTCCTGCACGGACTCCTCAGGAAGGGACCCGCCACATGCGCGGTAACCCAAAACAACATTCACTTCAGCTCCTCGTGTACAGCATTCACTGGCCTTCAGATGAGCTCTTGTGAAATAACCAACAGAAAATAACTCATGCTGAATAAGTAACTTATGTTGACGCATCGTCATGGAATGGAATGTTTGTCAAAAACAATCGACTGCTACACTCTTTAAAAACGTTCTATATAGAACCTTAAAGGATTCTGTCAGGCACTTCATATGTAAGCTTTTAGGGGTTCCCATTATGGGATCATTGTATGGATTTATTTTTATAATTAGGCCTATATAATTCAAATTCAATCTGATGAACTCGATTTTAATCGATTCTCATTTTTACCAATATCGATTCTTAAATCACAAGAACAGAGTAGGAGAGTTTTTCCTGTTTTCAGATGATGCTTTGTTACTTTTGATATGAAACAAAGTCTCAGATTTAAAATTTTACTACGATTTTACTACGAAATTAAAAATAAATAGGGCACACCTACTCCTATAATGTATGATATACAGAAAAATATATATGTTTGTATTTAACATTTATGGAGCAACAGATTTTGTGTGACTATAAATCATAAAAGTGGTTTCTTTTATTTAAAAATCTTAATAATGTATGGGGTGTCGAGGGCCTTTTACCCCACACATGGGGTCAAAGGCTCACCAGCATGGGGCAAAGGGCACACAGTATTGATACAAATACTTCAGCTAAAATAATATGTTTGTAATAATGTCTAAGTTAATATTTGTTCAAAACAATCACTTTAGCAAACTATTTTCTGTTTATTTTGATGAATAAAAGAATTCATTTCTGATCAGTAAATATGCTCTCATTAAAATATGTTAATATAGAAATATATCTGAAAAATATGGAAACAAAATTATTTAAAAAGTAAAGATTCTGAAAGCATTGAAGGAGATCCCATAATAATTTAATATAGATTTACAGTAGTGACAATAAATGATATTTTATTATATGATCACATTTTTAAATCTGATGGTTTCATTATAAATATGGTGATTATCTGCTGTTACACCCAACTTAATATATGATCTTACAATCTGAATCTAACCATGTCATGTCCACACATGTTAAAGTCAGCCGCTGTTTATGATCATGTTAAATATGGAGCCTTTTGCCCCGGCAGCAGGGGCCTTTTACCCCAAACACCACACTTTTACATATTCTTCCGTTATTGTAAAACTGTTGCTTTAATGACCTTGAACAAAACATGATAAACATTAAGAAGACCTTTGTTTCAAGGAAATATATTCAATCATCTTGAAAAGCAGATGTTTTTTAGTTTTGCTACTTAGAGGAAAATCAAATACAACTTTTTTTTAAAACATCACATATTAGCTCAAATGTGCGTGACAGAATCCACTCAGTTCAAGAGTCGCTGCCCGTGATCACGATCACGGATCATACTGTCATGATAAACAGGCGGACATCTTGAAAAGCAGATGTTTTGGAAAGTGCTGAAGCAAGTTTGTGCCATCTAGAGAGCAGAAGAGGAAAATCAAGCGGAGATCCAGGTGGTGTTGTCCAGGTGGTGGATCCTTTAGCCACGTGGTACCTAAATACCGCTGTTTAATCGGGTTGCTGTGACAGATGCAGGCTGTAGCGCCTCAAGGTTGTTGGTGAGAAGTGGCAGGTGTGAACTCGGGTGATCACCGTGTGGGAGGAGTGATTGAGTTAATACCAGTTGGATCTGTGACAAATACCAGTTACAGTGCGAAATAAACATGAATCAACATCTGAAGGCATCTGAAGGCAACATACCAAATTCCGTATCATGTCTCTCATGTAATTGCTCAATCAGTGTTTCAACCGCGGAAATACAATAACAGCTTGTAAACAATGTCATGTCACATTTACCTCAGAAAAATTTACCTAGCAATTTGCTAAATATAGCCTATGCACAATTTTACATATACAATATATATTTTTAATGTTCAATATATAATGCATGTTTGAATAAATCCGTAAAGTTGACAGCCAGTTTAATCAATGGTAAAGTAGAACCAAATGACCAACTAAAAATGTGCCATGCGCTGTAGCTCATATATAGCCTATCCACAATAATCGTCATCAAATCGAATCGGAATCAAATCGCAAGCTTGTGAATCGAAATCGAATCGAATGCTTGTGAATCAAAATTGAACTGAATCGTGAAATGTGTGTCAATACCCAGTCCTAGTAAACATTTAAGACATGTCTCCTTATATAGAACCTTTTTGACTCTTTAAAATCGAGTCAGTAACCCAGTTCTGTATAACCCCAGTGAACCCTCCAGTTCTATGTGGCTGCTAGGGCATTGCTAGGGTCTCTTTTTAATACAGTTTGTGAATAAATAAATAAACTGCACAAAGTAAGAACAGCTGAAGGCCTGTACCGAGTTTAGCTTTGGAGTCAGAAATGTTTGGTGCAAGTTTGTACATGAAAAATGTTCTTTATTTTTACTAGGCCGTGCAAACGTCCAGTGGGATCCTGAGTTTTGGAATAGGGGTCGTATTTGCAGCATCATTCGAGATCAATAATAATCTACTGACCTTATTCCGAGTGCCAATCATTACTGGAATAATGGTGAGCTTCATTTGCTTCCATCTTGAAAATGTTTTGTACACGTTTCATTGTGCAGTACATGCATGAATGTTCATAATAACATTAATTCATTCGTTTGAGTAGGCAAACATAAATTAAACAAATTAGTTCAATCAACTGAACTTTTCTGAGCATTTAGAAATTCTTTTTCTTTTGAGTTCACAAAACTGACACATTTTAAGTAATCGAAATCGTTTTGTTTTTTTAATTTTATGAACTTGTTTCATTTCATTTATACAGACTTAAATTTAACTGAAACTATTTCCCAGCATGCTTTGCCATGACACTCAAAAGGGAGAGTAAATGCTAAAATTAAGAGTTATATCATTTTTGTGCATGATTAATGTTAAGTGGGGACCATCATGGTGACAAGTTTCCACAACTAAAAATATAATAGTTATTATAATAATAATATATATATATATATATATATATATATATATATATATATATATATATATATATATATATATATAATATATACTTGAATATTACAAGTTAAGAGTAATTAAAATGTATGAGTACAAAATAACAGTTCTGTTAAGTTCTGCTTGCTCAACTTAAATATTTTAATGTTGATGAGTTTTGCCAACTTATTCGGGTTTACAGTGTACAGAATATAATCAGTTTACTCATTAATGTTAATCACTCGATGCACGCTGAAACGGCTTTCTTTCGTCTTCAGTTTGTCGTGGCTGGAATCATGTCTAATCTTCTGTACAAAAGCCCAGAACTTCTACAGGTTAGTGTGTGCATTTAATAAGCACAGTCTTTGGAAAGTACAAGCATTAATCAGTAGTTTTATGTTTAACAGACTTGCTTTGTTGCCAACATCGTATGTCTGGTGGTGTCAGGGGTCGGAGTGATTCTTCTAGCTGTTGATCTTCATTCAGCTGCAGATGAAATCCAGATCAAGGTAGAATCAATCATTCTAAAGTTTGTGCTTCACATTTTGTCTTTCATCTCGTTTTATTAAATGTATACATTTGATAGCAATACTGCATGTTAGCATGTTTGATTATTTACAGTTAAATGTGCCAAATAAAGACTGTAGGGCCTCGTGTGAATCTCATGAAAACACAACTATATAATTTTATAATCAAAAATAAAATCGTTTTAAAATATAATAAAATATTTTTGCATATAGAAAATCAAGCCTGTTTTAAGGATCACTTGCTTTCTTGGCAATTCATGACAATTATGCACATAAAAATGCAATATAATGGGTTGTTTTTAATATATGCATATAAATACACCAAAAAAAATATTTTTGTATATAACACATTTTTTTCAGTAACACTTTAGTTTAGGGTCCAATTCTCGCTATTAACTAGTTGCTTATTAGCATGCATTTTACTAGGACGATGGTTGACCTGCGTGAAGCTGGCCCCCCACCCAACGCAAAACGTCAGCAAATTAGTCTCAGTCGTTTGTGCTTTGTTTGTGCCGGTAAAAACTTTGTTTGTGCTGCTTCCGTTTTTAAAATATTATACATTGAATTATAGACGATGTCGTCACCAGCCCCCCGACCTGCTCCAAATTCACCTTAAAGCACAATTCTCCTCGGTGTGAACACTTTTTAGGAATCGAACTGCAAAAGACATTGTCAAGGATAATCATCACATCATTTATTCAATAAACAATTATTTTTACTTCATTCACTGGTCTCTTCTGATTTAACGTTTTATTTATTTGCAAGGGGTTTCACCTGCTGCACGTCACTCCCACCACAGGTGCAAGGGACACTAGTGGTCTAGTGGAAATGAGTAGAGGAAAAGATGATATAAAATCAAACTACAAAAGTTGTTACTAAATCAAATCTGGCAAATGTAAGTACAATGTTTTACACTGTCAGTTACAATAGCATTAGTTAACTTCAACATTCAAAAGTTAAGATTGTCAATGTTTATTGAACAGAAAACTCACTGATAATACAACTATGAAATGGTAATTACAGCTGCACGTTAGTTTTTTTTTTTAATACATAGTGCATCTAGGAGTCAACATTACCTATCCTTATATTTGGACAAATACAGTAATACATAAAATATGTAAACTGTAGATGACATTTGACTCGGGATTATTTCAGTGGGTAATTATGTTTGTTTATGCCAGATGCCCAAGAAACCAGCAGTCGACACAGATTCCAACTTCCCAGTCTTGTGCTCATCAAAAGAGGCCATAGTACAAAATGGCAACATAGCTACTCCTCATCAGAGCATCTGGACAGAGCTTAGTAAGCAGCTGGAAAACAAGATCACTGCAAAGGCTCTATACACTTTTGTTAAACTAAACAGACACAACATCTGCACTGCTTTAGGGTTTACTCGTGAAAGTGATCATGAAACAAGTGGCAGTAGCGATGACACTGATTTTGAGCCAGGGTCCCTTTCCCCCAGACCAAAAGATGCCTGGACTCTTGATCTTTAAATGGATTGAACAGTTACACACAAAAACAAGTTCTCCAAAAACACAAAAAAGGGAATACACAATTTTGAAGCCGATGGCATCATGATGTTATTGTGTTTATATCAGGATCAGCTCACGATGAGTTATATATCGTCGATAATTCAGTGTATAATATTTAAAAACCGGAAGCAGCACAAACAAAGTTTTTACCGGCACAAACCAGCACAAACGAGGCTATTTCTGATGAATTTGGAGAATGTGTGGAGCTGAGTGACCTCAGAATGACCTCAGAATGTTCTTTTAATATCTTAAAAACCAAAGCAGCACAAACAAATATTTTTATGGCACAAACCAGCACAATCGACTGAGACTAATTTGCTGACGTTTTGCGCTGGGTGGGGGGCCGTACTTATAAAGCACATATTAATGCACGATCATATTCTACATCCCTTAATCCTACCCAACACCTAAACTTAACAACTACCTTACTAACTATTAATACGCAATAATTAGGTTAATAGTTAATAGTGAGAATTGGACCCTGATCTAAAGTGTGAGCCTTTTTTGCATTACAGTGGGAATTTGTGGTGAAAATATGTAAAGTTTATAATGAAAATCTTAAAAAACAGGCAAAATATATGCAAAATATAACTTCTTATTTCTTTCTTTTGATTTTGAGGTCAAATACAGTCTGAACATGCTTTTTTATTTTTTTATTATTTTTTTTAACAAGCCTTGCAAAATTGTTCCCGTAGGATTAAACAGAATTTATTGATCCAGGTTGACATTTTTGGTTGTGAGATTGCTGTGAGATGTTACCGGTGTGTGTTTGCGTCCTGCAGCTGGAGGTGCTGGTGCTGTGTGTGACTCTGATGGACATGCTCATCGCTGCAGTGCTAATATACTGGTTTTACAGAGAGAGACGTGACCATAAGCAGTGATCGCACCTTCTCCTGCTCATTCAGGTGTCCGGGTGGATGTGTTTGCAGTCTTCAGCTCTGTGCCGTTTGAGTTCATCGTTTCTCATAAGATTTAGCAACAATAGAACTAAAGAAAGAACTAAAAAAAGCAGAAGTGGTAGTCACATCTAAATTCTCCTCCCTGTGATGCTTTTCCTGAAATTCATGGGAAATCTCTGACTGAAGAGAATGAGAGGTGAAGCCACAGCAGATTTGACTTTTAATGGACTTGTTAGGAAATGCCAGTGAAATACAGCAGTTCTTGAACTAGAACTAAAGCACTGATGCTGCCCCTGAGCCTCATCACTGCTGCTTGCTATATTTGTTCATTGTGTTTGAGCATTTTATTACCTGTAAAGCTGGAAATTATCTCTCTGTACATATTTTCACATTCATACACTGAATTAATGTATTTTCTGTATCTATTACATGCGAGTTAATAAAACAGCATCTTAATAAATTACAGTATTCAATACAGCTTTTTACTGTTTTATTTTCAAAGTAAAAAGATGGACTCAGTCCTTAATAAAAATGCAATCCTCAATGGATTTAATTAGTAGTGCCAGTACGCTCAGCTATTTGTACAGATCAAATGTCGAGTGGTGAGTCTGTCTCTGCTGTGCCCATGAAATCATGTTTCTTAAAGTGAAGAACGTAACAATAAAACGCTTGAAATAATTTACATCCGCGATCTCGTCACCCGGTCCGATAATGTACCAGCACTGCTGAGGCGTTTCATTCATCCTCATCAGCGAGGCTCCGGGCGATTATCAGAAATGTCTATGAAATGTCTCAGTGCATATGAGTGCCGCCTGTCCGAACACGGCATCCAACATTCACAGTCCAACAGCTGCTTTTCCCGTCACTCCGGCTCAATGGATTCACAGCTTTGAAAAAACAAAAAGAAAACAAGTTATTAGAAACAGCTGACGTGGAAGTGGCTGCTAAGAGTTTGATCTTCGTTCACACTGACAGCGATCATGTGTACTGCATCATATATCATAATAACTGATATCAAAATATGGCTTATTCAGGCCTGGGACCAGCTTTGAGGTGTTCCGTTAACTAGATGATTACGGTTTGAATTTGTTCTGTTGAATCTGTTTTAAAAGATTATTTTATTTTCTCCTGATTTTTGTAACAATTTTGTAATTTTGGATTTACCAAAAGGGGCAGGTTTTGAAAGGGACTATCGGGGCCCTATCATACACCAGGTAATGCGACGCAACTTTTTTTTGCTAGTTTCAGCCGGACACTCTTGCCCATCTGTTCGCCCATGGGCGTGCTGGTCTGAAAACCAGGTGTGTTCAGGTGCATTGTTGGAGTGTTGCTATTTTGAGGAACTTAAATCGACTATTTTTTGTGTTATTTAATAGGCAGGTGCACAACGCACGTACACTCTGCTTGTTAAGGTCCTCTCACACTGGACACGATTTTGACGCGTGAATAATTTGCGCAATGGTTTTATTTGATTATCAGCTGTTTGTGTAATGAGTGCTTCCATACCGAACATGAATGTGCTGTGGCGGAAAAACTGTTAATTTTTTTCACTTCGATGTTGATTTTTTTAACTCTCGCAGCGAGAGAAAAGGCTTCAACCAATCACATACAAGGAAACAAAGGTGACAAAATGTCCAATAGATGTCACTAGCTATTCAATCATAATATCAATATACCTTTGCCAGGTATGGCATTTCTCATGAGATTACAGCTCCTGTGGAGTACATGCAAGTCGCTGTACGCTACTGACAATGATAACATAACCTTTTGAGTTAAAACTTGTCAATTTTTTCTCTAAACCTAATTGTGTCCGCGACTATAGAAAGTGAACGTGTTTATGTCAGTACGACTGTGGCACCTAAATGTTTACATTGTGACTCGGATTGACTGGATCGGATCGATTGGTTCCTGAAGTTTGTGTTCGTCTCATCAGACGCGGTGCTACTGTCTCTGGAGGAGCTGTGCAGTGTGTCGTGGCTAATGTGAATGGTTTTGATGTAAACTATTTGCACGCAAAATATTTGCTTTTCCGCTTCGCTTTTTCATTATGCGTCTGGTGTGAAAGGGCCTTTACACACACAGGGATGCGCAGCACACAAACATGTTTAAATATAAAAAGTAAAAGGAGAAGCGTCAGTCTTTCCGCTTGCAAATTCCACCATGTAAATAGCATAACCGCCATGGTGCGAGCGCAACTGGCTTTTAAAGGGAATGGGAGATGAGACTATGATTGGTTTATTATGAGTTACACCCAAAACACACCCATGACTCATTAAGAGACTAGGTACAACCCTTTTGGACTATGCGCCTGGCGAGTGGATTCGGACACATCCTAAGTGCACCTGCACCATGCATTACAGACCATGCGCTCAGATAGTTAAAATAGGGCCCTCGGTAACGGTCACGCCTGTCAGCTGGAGTGCCGATGATGGCCACCAGAGGGCACTCCTCCTGTCTCCTTGATCATACTGTATATATTATGAACTACATTTCCCATAACACATTGCCTGGACTCATTATGCTCCATTACTTCTAGTGGTGTATCATGATCCTGTTAAGCTCTGCCTATATACGCCCTGTGTTTTTGCCTGTGTTTTCTGCCCTTGTGTTTATTGTCTGGATTATCTGCACAGTGTTTTTGCCTGTTACATGGATTATAATTCTGGATTACCCTAATAAATGACATTTGGATTTGTATTTGGACCCTTTGCAAATGCATATGTATCATCAACCTGTGTGTTTCAGAGCAGTTATGTAACTGTAACACTGCTATACTATTTTTAAAAGCATAAACTGCGAAATTTCGATTTACCTTCCTGCCCATTTTGTAAAATACTGTCACAAATTAAATTATGAATTATTCTTTAATGCTTCAGAGTTAATCCCACATGTCTATTATTAACATTATAAAGGTATGAATAAATTCGGTTCTTTTAGATCTGCTGGGGGCAGGGATTAAAACTGTTTAACGAACCAAACCCAAAACCAACAAATTGTTTTTGCTGTATTGTAATAAAAATGCTAACAAACTCAGTTTTATTTCTTCCTAGTATAAACATATTATGTAAAACATATTTTTTTCAAGCTGGTTTATTTTGTTTAGATAATTTTTCATGAAACAAATAAACACAATAGCAAATAAAATAATTGTATTAATTTATTAATATGTATATATATATATATATATATATATATATATATATATATATATATATATATATATATATATGTGTGTGTGTGTGTTTTTTTATTTTTATTTTTTCAAATGGATGAGGAGAATCCAAAGAGCTCTAAAATAATTTTTGAGGCTAAAACAAGCGGATTTGGGGCTGGGCTCAATTTTATTTGAATGAATTGAATCAGAGTGAAGCATGGCATTGTGTTCATTTATACGCATACATGCATTTTACATTGTACAGCTGGATTATTTTTATGAAATACTATACTTAAAATAATTGATATATTTTTATATATAAATTAATTTAAATTATATAAAATATTTATTGCAATATATTTATTTTTTATTTAATATTTGTATTTAATAATAATCACAATCAAATATTTTTTTATTTTATATTCATATTTAATTGGTCTAAAACATGGAATCTGTTCACTTTATGGTTACTGATAGAGGTTTGGTTCACACTCAAAAAACTTCTTCAGATCATAAAGTGATGATTTTTATTTTCTATGCAGATGCTAACAACTTCCCCCCCAAAAAATAAAAATAACCTAATTCATTCTAGAATGATTAAATATTCCTGCATTTTCCATTTCACAGCTTCACACGCAATGTTTTGATGTTTTTTTTTTAACAATAAGGTGCAGCCATAGTTTCTGCTCAGTGACAAATTCCAACTGTATTGGAAAGTCAGTTTGATGCATCATCAAAAATTGCTGAAAATCAATAACTTTCTGTCGCTTTGATTCTGCAAACCGCTGTCAGTGTGAACGCACCTTTGTTAAAATGCATGGAAGAGAATCTTGCAGCTCATTCGGCAGGCATGATTGACGTTAGCTGCACACCTTCACATTCTTTGACCTGTGCATTTAACAATTCACTTCTTTAGTCATTCTTCCCCAAAAGAGATATTTGTGCATTATTGCTTTAGATGCAATAATATCCGTGACACAAATAGGACTCGACACCACAGAATCTTAAACATGCATTACAGTGCATGTGCATCGCAGGGGAACAGACAGTTACTTTCAACATAAAGTGTTTGTTGATCACCATAGACAATAACGTCAATGCAAAACCGTTTTTTCCGAAACAGTAGTTTGACCACAAAAGCTTGGTTAACAAACATTCAAAGTGCTAAATAAAAATACACTTGTCACATTTCTGCTTCTAAGCGCTCTGCTCTTCTTGCCGGCTGGTTTTCATTGTAAGTGCATCACAGTAAGCGTGTTTGAACACTGAGGGATGACGTTATTGTCTGTGGCAGCCGTACGTGCACATTAAGTTCAAAATAACCTAGAATAAACCTTGAAGCCCAGCACACATGCAGCCCAACACACTGACATCAAGCAAAGGGATTCTCTGCTGGAAATATTAAGACCAGCGCCAGTGTCATGCGTTAATGGGGAACAGGCATCAGGAATCACACAGGTGACGTCAGACTAGTTACTTACTGATCTAAACCGTTTGATTCAGACCAGAGTCGAGAGGCCTAACGGGCAATGAGAAGTCTTGCTCTGCTAAAACAAACACGTCAGATCAAATTAGATGAGCTACAAGAGGAATAAAAGTTTTTAACTTAGTTTTGAGGCTTTGCTTGAACCTCTAAGCATGAGCAATAGTAATAGCGATGCTTGGCAGCAGTAAAGGAGGATCTTTGACATTATTTTAGCTCGTTTAGATCTTTAATAATACTATTTTTGTCTTGTTTGATATATTAACGCATAGTTGGTGGCACATAAGTAAGCAGATGTCATGTGACTGTGCAGTGAATGTGAACACTTATTCTTTTTTATTATTATTATCATTTAACACCATGTCAGCATCAAAGGCTATACTCATGGCAAACTCAAGAGTAATACAATTTAAAATAATCATAATAACAATAATATTTCAGTTATTGTATACAATAATTTAATTATATTCTGTCTACAAACATATATATATATATATATATATATATATATATATATATATATATATATATATATATATATATATATACACAAATATAAATTATTATTATACCAATAATATAAGAGTTACATAAAACATTTCAATTTGATATTTGATAACAAATCTAATATTTTCCCTTTAAATTTTTTTAGTTCACCCAGAAATTGTAATGACCCCATAATTTACTCACCCTCAAGCCATCCTAGGTCTACATGACATTCTTCTTTCAGATGAACACAATCTGTGTTGAATATGGAAAGTGGTCCGCTGGAAGCTAGATCGTTTACTTTATAACGTGTTACATATGGCTATGTTTCTTTCATGAACCCATCGGTTCGCTTCAGAAGGCCTTTATTAACTCCCTGAGCTGTGTGGAGCACTTTTATAATGGATGGATGCACTTTTTTGAGCTTCAAATTTTGGGCTGCCATTCATTATAAAGCTTGGATTAGCCAGGACATTTATTAATATAACTCAGAGTCTTGTGACCAATTTGACATATTATATATAAAGTTTGTTCATTTCTATTTTCAAAGCAATAACAAAGGTTATGTCTTTCATTTATAACTGGATTGACTTCATATAGCACTTTTACTTCCACTGTTTTAGAAGTATACAAATTCAGCATGGCTTTACGTCAACTCTTACCGCTGTGATGAACTTGCTGCTCTGCGTCTGCAGCTCCGTCTCTTTGTGGTAGAGGATGGAGGACGTGACTTTGGGTGGAGACGGGGACGGTGTGGGAGAGGACAGATAGGAGCCTCCGTCACTGGTGTAGCTCTCCATCACTAACGCAGGGTGATGCTGGACAGTGATGCTGCTCAAACCGCTGACACTGTCACTGGAGGTGCACTGGGACGAGCTCTCAGCACTGTCACTGACTACACACGGACAAAGCAATGTTAACATCCACCAAAACATTCCATTTCCTTATACATACTGTATATACAAACCCGATTCCCAAAAAGTTGGGATACTGTACAAATTGTGAATAAAAACAGAATGCAATGACGTGGAAGTTTCAAATTTCAATATTTTATTCAGAATACAACTGAGAAAAATACAAGTTATAAGTTGATTTTAAATTTCATGGCATCAACACATCTCAAAAAAGTTGGGACAAGGCCATGTTTCCCACTGTGTGGCATCCCCTCTTCTTTTTCTAACAGTCTGCAAACGTCTGGGGACTGAGGAGACAAGTTGCTCAAGTTTAGGAATAGGAATGTTGTCCCATTCTTGTCTAATACAGGCTTCTAGTTGCTCAACTGTCTTAGGTCTTCTTTGTGGCATCTTCCTCTTTATGATGCGCCAAATGTTTTCTATGGGTGAAAGATCTGGACTGCAGGCTGGCCATTTCAGTCCCCGGATCCTTCTTCTACGCAGCCATGATGTTGTAATTGATGCAGTATGTAGTCTGGCATTGTCATGTTGGAAAATGCAAGGTCTTCCCTGAAAGAGACGACGTCTGGATGGGAGCATATGTTGTTCTAGAACTTGGATATACCTTTCAGCATTGATGGTGCCTTTCCAGATGTGTAAGCTGCCCATGCCACACGCACTCATGAACCCCATCCCATCAGAGATGCAGGCTTCTGAACTGAGCGCTGAGAACAACTTGGGTTGTCCTTGTCCTCTTTAGTCTGGATGACATGGCGTCCCAGTTTTCCAAAAAGAACTTCAAATTTTGATTGGTCTGACCACAGAACAGTTTTCCACTTTGCCACAGTCCATTTTAAATGAGCCTTGGCCCAGAGAAAACGCCTGCGCTTCTGGATCATGTTTAGATATGGCTTCTTTTTGACCTATAGAGTTTTAGCCGGCAACGGCGAATGGCACTGTGGATTGTGTTCACCGACAATGTTTTCTGGAAGCATTCCTGAGCCCATGTTGTGATTTCCATTACAGTAGCATTCCTGTATGTGATGCAGTGCCGTCTAAGGGCCGAAGATCACGGGCATCCAGTATGGTTTTCCGGCCTTGACCCTTACGCACAGAGATTGTTCCAGATTCTCTGAATCTTTGGATGATATTATGCACTGTAGATGATGATAACTTCAAACTCTTTGCAGTTTTTCTCTGAGAAACTCCTTTCTGATATTGCTCCAGTATGTTTGGCGCAGCATTGGGGAATTGGTGATCCTCTGCCCATCTTGACTTCTGAGAGACACTGCCACTCTGAGAGGCTCTTTTTATACCCAATCATGTTGCCAATTGACCTAATAAGTTGCAAATTGGTCCTCCAGCTGTTCCTTATATGTACATTTAACTTTTCCGGCCTCTTATTGCTCCCTGTCCCAACTTTTTTGGAATGTGTAGCTCTCATGAAATCCAAAATGAGCCAATATTTGGCATGACATTTCAAAATGTCTCACTTTCAACATTTGATATGTTATGTATATTCTATTGTGAATAAAATATAAGTTTATGAGATTTGTAAATTAATCGGGTTTGTATACTATATGTATTTGTGACCCTGGACCACAAAACCATTCATAAGTCGCACGGGTATACACGGGTATATCGCACGGGCAATAGCCAACAATACATTGTATGGGTCAAAATGATCCCAAAATGATTTTTTAAATGTATTAGTAGTAGTAATATGCATTGCTAAGGACTTAATTTTGACAACTTTAAAGGCGATTTTCTCAATATTAAAATTTTTTTGCACCCTCAGATTCCAACTGCTTTCAACATTGATAATAATCATAAATGTTTCTTGAGCAGCAGATCATCATATGAGAATGATTTCTGAAGGATCATGTGACTCTGAAGACTGGAGTAATGATTATAAATTCAGCTTTGATCGCAGGAATAAATTACATTTTAACATATATTCAAATAGAAAACAGTTGAAGTTGAAGTTGAAGTTTATTCGTCATTACACATGTACAAGTACAGTATAACGAAATGAAGTTTGGAGCAAGCCTCCGGGCCGCAGCCGATTATTCAGGCGCCGCCCTACGCTCTCCAGAAATACAAGAATGCAATTTAGCAAGCATTACATAGCAAACACAACAAAACATAAACATAACCATAAACATGACACAGTACACGTGGTCACGTGATGGGATTTTTTGTATGGAGTGGGAGAGGAGATAGATAAACAGGCAGACGGTTGGAGGGGGTGGGATCGGGTAGGTTGTGTATGGTGCGAGTGAGTCTGAGATTGTGTTGTGTGAGAATGTTAGCCATAACTTCAGATGTTTTCGAGTTCAGTTCTATGGTTTGTCCTTGAAGGAGATAAGGCAGTGCACAGGGAAAGATAGCAGACAGCTGCCCGGCTGACCTCCCAACCGAGAGATAGGGACCAAGTGAGGTTCGTTGGGCTAGTTGATTAGGTCAGGCAAATACAATTTATTATTTTTAATCCATTTGATGATCTTGGTAATTTGTCCGGATCATAATCAATCAATCAGATCTGGTCCTCAGCATTCGCGTCCGGTCTGTGCAGTTTCCCTAGACATTACGTCCAGCCTCATGGCCAGACCGGTTACAGTCCGTAAAGTTCACCGATCTGACCCCGATAGAGCCCACTCTACCCTGCGTATCCGCAGTCGGACTGCGTTGTTACGGTTCAGTTCCTCAATTCCTATCACTTTCTGATCTAATTCCTTCAAGCGGTCACACATAACCCTTGAAGCATTCTTTAATTTCCACAGACAGCGGCTGGGTGAATTTGCTTGCAGCTGTCTTACCAATCTTCCGATAGGTCAGGGCAATCCCAAAGCCAAAGAATAGGAACCCGCCATCAATAATCCAATCATGTATAAATCTTCCGCATCCTCCACGGACAGAGCCTCCAGGCACAGGACTTGCCAGTTGTTCCATGCGTCCCTCACGTACCCTGCGGCAAAGGTCCGTCCGGGCAGGTGGGTTCTCTCGGGCACCCTTCCTTAGTGAGAAAATCTTGTCGATTGCGCTGATTGACCAGTTAATCAATTCCATTTCAGTATTTTCAAGAGTCCAGCAGAGCAGCAGTCAGAGAAGAGAAGAGACGAAACACTAGACAAAACAAAACAGCGCGAGAGCCAGCAGGGAGCAGAGAGAAAACGCGTCTGCACGGATAGAAGGACAGAAAGGAGGTTCTTTTAAATTTTAATAATATTTCATAATATTACTGTTTTCACTATATTTCTATATACTATATATCTCTACACTAGATAGACAGACAGACAGACAGACAGACAGACAGATAGATAGATAGATAGATAGATAGATAGATAGATAGATAGATAGATAGATAGATAGATAGATAGATAGATAGATAGATAGATAGATAGATAGATAGATAGATAGATAGATAGATAGATAGATAGATAGATAGATAGATAGATAGATAGATAGATAGATAGATTCTTCAGTCAAGAACAGGAAGAGGAACTGGAGGAACTTGTCTAACAATAGCCAAAATGTCAGGGTATCTTTAGGCTGCCCAGTGATACCGCACACATTCGGCCCCTCAGAGTTTCCATTGGCTTCCATTACAAAAGAAACACCACCCGAGTGAGAGGGGCCCATTTCCTGTTTTGAGCTTCCTGTCTAAAAAGCGCATTCATGAACGTTCTTAGCTGCTGTTCATTTACACCCTCTGCCCACCACAGACACTATTATCAGAATAAACAGCCTGTTGATTTATTTAGACTGGAGATGAACTCGACTAATATATAATTTATATATACAGTACTGTGCAAAAGTCTTAGGCACATTGGTATTAGCACACGAAAAATGTTTTTAAGCCAGTTATTTACTGGTTATTTATTAGTCTTTTACTGTAGTGTGTCAGTAGGAAATATCAGTTTACATTTCCAAACATTAATTTCAACGGAAAAAACTGAGACAGACTAAATCCAGAAAAAGACACTCGAGGAAACCTTCCTGCAGAACTACAGCACTGAGAAAAGTTTAGGCACGTGTCAGAATGCTTTAAAGTGAGAATGCTCTCAAAAATAGCTTTTATTTATGAATGAACTTCTATGAACTAAATCAAATGGACATTTGGGGTGAGCACCCTTTGCGTTTAAACGGCTTGTGTCACCTCGTCTGTTCCGGCACCTGTTCCTGTAGTTCTGCAGGAAGGTTTCCTCAAGTGTCTGGGAGACGTTGCCACAGTTCTTCCTGATTTAGTCCGTCTCAGTTTTTTCTGTTTCTTCATGTGATCACAGACAGACTCGATGAAGATGAGATCAGATCTCCATGTGGAGCATAGAGACTGTTGTCAGACTCTTTATGCATATAAAAATCTCACTGGATTATTAAAATGAATGGCAGGTCATTAATATTCCCTACTGACACACTACAGCAAAAGATATAAATAACTGGCTTAAACCCACTTTCTGTGTGTAAAAATACTAGCGAGCCTAAGACTTTTGCACAGTACTGTGTATACACCTTTAGGGGGAAAATGTGCTTAAAGGTGCAGTGTGTAGTATTTATGAGGATCTATTAACAGAAATGCAAAATAACATACATAAATATGTTTTCAGTGGTGTATAAAGAGCTTACATAATGAACCGTTATATTTTTATTACCGTAGAATGAGCCATTTCTATTTACACACACCGCAGGTCCCCTGATGTCACAATGCCAAAAAGCCTAATGCTCCTTAAATAGGCTTCATGTACTTCATGATTTGACCTGGACAGGATGTCATGTGGGGCTGGGTGATAAAACGGATGAGAGAACATGTATATACAACTAAATTAACCATCTCTTAAACATTTTCTAATTTCTCTAAACATTTTCAATTAGTTTCATGATTTTTATTAAACATGGATCTTAATTTTCATTAAAAGGGCTTATTTCTGCTATTCTAGGCTCATTTTGTAAATCTAAGCAAGTGATTTAGACGCCGGTGCCGGTGTGATGAGACGTCATGCTCGGCCAGATTCACCTCAAACTCGTGCATCTACGGCTGCGGAGCCGCGCGGAAAGTTCACCGGCAAGCAAAATGGGGTCTCGTGCTCTCAATGCACACGACCGCCCACTCCGCGTTGATGTAATTTCGCGCTCGTGCGGACGCGTCGAGTATAAACATATTTACATTTGAATTACTTGAGTGTTTTCCATGGCTGTGTTCACATTTCTGCCTTTATAATTGAGGGGATTATAATCAGAGGAAGGTTAAGTTTAAAATGTTTTTTTTTAAATGTAATATATTTTTCTCCCTGTCCTTATTTTAAATAGGTCATAAAAAATATCAATAATTATCGATATCGACCGATATGAAACCCCTATATCGTGATACAGTTTTCAGCCATATCACCCAGCCCTAATGTCATGCATATTTTTTATGGAGACACACAGACTTCCAGACAGCGACTCACTCATGGAGGACTGAACGGCAGAATCGTGCTCCAACTCGTCCTCTTCGATGCAGTCGTACGGCCAGTGGCCCAGAGACGGGCAGCCGGGCAGCGGGTGAGACGGGTAGAGATGCAGGTTCAGAGAGCCCAGCAGAGAGGACGACGACTGACTGCTGGAGGACGACGAGCTGCTGTTGGAAATGGTGGAGTGAGGTCTCTTAAACGGCGTGGTGTGGTCGAACGAGGACACCGCTATGGACGCCCGCATCCTGGACTCTGCAGAGACGGAGGATGGACAAAAATCAAATGCCATTGCTCTCAGTTAGATTCCCATATGCATCCACACATTAAAGGATCGTTCACCCAAAAATTACAATTGTGTCATCATTTACTCTCCCTCAAGTTGTTCCAAACCTGTATGAGTTTCCTTCCTCTGAAGAACACAAGAGAAGATATTTTTAGAAGAATATGGGTAATCAGACAGTTGACTGTAGCCAATGATTTCCATAGTATTTTTTTCCAGTTTAGAAGAACTTGAGGGTGAGTAAATGACTTTTCATTTTTGGGTGAACTATCCCTTTAATTAAGTTGCAGGACTGAATCAATGAATGCTGAAGTACTTCCACATACAAATAATTCTTTTTTAAAAACTATTAACTTGTAATTACTGTTAACTAAAACTATTTAAAAATGAACATTTTTATATATTTAAATACAATATAAAATAGATTCAAATGACATACTACAATTACTAATACTGAAATAACAATAAATTAAAGCTAAATCGAAATATTAAAAATGACTTGCAGGATTAAAAATGTTATATACATAATACAAACGTCCTATTTGTAAATATAACTATATGTACTTTTGGATTTGTATATAATTAAAAATGGAATTTGTAAACTGTAGATTTCCCCTGTAATTTAATAAAGTCAATATATTCAAATGGTATTTCGTTCAACATTTTGATACTGTATGTTGTGTGTTTCTGTATTTCACAGTCACATCGCAGGACAATTTCCACATTAAGCAATTTTAATAGATCATTTAATGTTTATGCACATAATGTGCGTTCTTTGCTGTCCAGCTAAATGAAAATAAAGGTCAGTAAATTGCAGATAGTGTCAGCCGTCTGTGCGGTGACCTGCTGCTTTGAGCCAAATCACACAACAGTCATTCATATCGTTTGATGCATGACATTCAAAAGCTTCTAATGCCTAAGACGTGGCAGCCAGACAATACAACACAGGCTATGACTTGAGTCTGACACAGTAGAGTGAATAAACACACGCTAACAGCCAAAACAAGAGAGCAGATAACACACTGCTCTGAAAGGACCCGCACACTGAAGCTCAGCTCAGAGGCTTCTCAAAGATCAGACGAGCTCCAGCTGTGCTTTGCTGTTTGATTCTAAAAATATGCCTTCATACAGGACGGGAAAATGTGGGATATAAATATGGGCCACATTCAATAAATATTTCAGACTCTGTGGCTGTGCCTTCTGTCCATTAGTTTTATGATTAATAATCAATTATTTATAAATATATTAAAACTGATATGAAAAGTATTGTTCTTCCATAAAAGTATATATATATATATATATATATATATATATATATATATATATATATATATATATATATATATATATATATACACACACACACCGATCAGGTGACCACCTTCCTCATATTGTGTTGGTCCCTCTTTTGCTGCCAAAACAGCCCTGACCCGTCGAGGCATGGACTCCACTAGACCCCTGAAGGTGTGCTGTGGTATCTGGCACCAAGATGTTAGCAGCAGATTCTTCAAGTCCTGTAAGTTGTGAGGTGGGGCCTCCATGGATCAGACTTGTTTGTTCAGCACATCCCACAGATGCTCGACTGGATTGAGATCTGGGGAATTTGGCCACCTATGCGCCCCATACGCAACAAACTGTGATGCTCTGTGTATTCTGACACCTTTCTATCAGAACCAGCATTAACTTCTTGAGCAGTTTGAGCTCCAGTAGCTCGTCTGCTTGATCAGACCACACGGGCCAGCCTTCGCTCCCCACGTGCATCAATGAGCCTTGGCCGCCCATGACCCTGTCACCGGTTCACCACCGTTCCTTCCTTGGAGCACTTTTGACCGGGAACACCCCACAAGAGCTGCAGTTTTGGAGATGCTCTGACCCAGTCGTCTAGCCATCACAATTTGGCCCTTGTCAAACTCGCTCAAATCCTTACGCTTGCCCATTTTTCCTGCTTTTTCATCAACTCTGAAGACAAAATGTTCACTTGCTGCCTAATATATCCCACCCACTAACAGGAGCCGTGATGAAGAGATCATCAGTGTTATTCACTTCACCTGTCAGTGGTACATATTATTTTATACTATTTATTAATACTTTTTCAGAATGACAATACTTCTCATATCAGTTTTTATCTACTTGGCTATTATTATATTGGATTTTTGGGGGATTTTATATTGCTGATGATGATGATGAGGTTAATGTCTTGCTGATGCAGACATCTTACCTGACCCTTTCATAATGTAGTCGACGGCTCGATCGCTGATCGCAGAGTCGCTGGGTTTGATGTCCATGAACGGCTTGTTTCCAATTCCCATAGAAACCATTTCCTGCATCCGTAACTCTGATGGTAAAACATACACATGCATTAGAAGGATAGAAAAACATCTACAAAAAACAGAGTGAATAATGCAAAAGGCTTTGATACCACAGTGTTTCTATTGCAACATATTTTCAGCTCCTAATAATAACACCATAGAGAAAAAAATGGCCCACAATGCATTTGTCAGTAAGACCACAATGCTGAAGTGATAGTTCTGCTGTTATACGGCTGAAAACACAGAACGCTGCCACAGCTAAATGTTTTGCAAAAGAAATGTCATTTTACCAGGGTCGTGAGTTTTTAGCTTGAATTAAATGTTGTAAAATAAAAGATAAATGCACTGAAATAAAAAGATGATGTCTCCAAAACGGACAAGTCTGATTCATGAGCGAATGACTCTTATGAGCCAGTTCTTTTAAATGAGTTGGCCAAAACACATATTCATCTGAATCATTCGAATGAGTTATTGAATTCACAAATTAAAATCTAAAAAAAAAGGTAGTACAAGTCTTAAAATCTTAATGGTCTAAAAAAAACATATAACTATTTAAATAATTAAACAAATAAATATAATGTATTCAAATAAATAAATATTACATTTTCAAATATTTTATATAAACAATTATCTATTTTATTTACACTGAATGTTATTTATTCAAATAACTAAAAATAAATAAGTGTCTTTTAGCTTGAATTTAATGCAGTGAAATAAACAGACGATGTCCCCAAAACAAACAGAATGAGCGCGGTCTGATTCACGAACAAATGACTCTTGTGAGCCGATTCTTTTAAATTAATTTGTCGAAATTGTAGTAGTCTGATTCATTCTAAGGAATTACTGAATTCATGAGAGTGTTACTGATTTAAAATCAGGCAAAATGTAGTAGTAAAGATTTTTTTTTAAATCATACTGTTGTGTTCAGTATGTAGTGTGAGGAACAGTGCTGTATTCGTCCGCTTAAAAGCCGCTGCTTTCTGACCTCGGTTTCGTAAGGCCTGCCGCCACAGGATCTTGCCGATGACACTGGTCCAGACGGCCTTCACCTCTCCAGAACTGGCCTGTAGGATGAACGTATCCTGGGATTTCCTTCGGCGAAACCAGATCTCAAAGCGCAGCCCGCTATCGCCGACATTTTCTGTCATTCCGATCTCGGCTGTCTGAAAGGATACAAAACAAGAGTTCAACCTCACAACTGACAGAAGAAACTCTGTAGATAGAACATAAGTAGGCATCACAGTCTGTACCTTGTAGGACTGTTTGTAGATGTAGATGTCATATCCTCCTTCAATCTTTTTGGTCTTGCTGAAGAGGATGAGATCCTCGAACAGGAAAACATGACGAAGGTATTTTTTGCGTCCACACCAAACAATGAACTCGTCCTGACACCGAAGCTGGCCCTGCTCTTTCAGATTGACCTGAATACACAACACAGGAAATGACTCAAATCATGACACTCAGTAAGAATCATCAATAAAAATAATAAAATAAAGAGTAAAAGAGAACATGCTTTAAATATAATTCTGAAGGAAAATTTGTAAAATCTTAATGGTACAAAAATAGATTTTCATTTATTTAAAATATTTCATATATATTCAAACATACAAACAAATAAATAAATATTTGAATTATTCAAATATATTCAAATTTAAATAATGATTTTACTTACTTTTTAGTTACATTAAATATGAATCTTTTTATTTTTATAAAGAAAAATGTTTTGATTTTAATAACAATGATTTATTGTATTTATTTCAGATAAATAATAAACATCTTTATTTACATAAACAATTAAATATTTATTTTTAAATATTTTTAAATAATACAAATGTGTTTATTTACATGAAACGTTCTTTAAATAAATACATATTTACTTGACTAAAATGTATTCAAATATGAATAAGTAATAATATTTGAAAATAATGATTTATTATACTTAATCATTTTTTCATAAAATGATGAATTGTTTATTTCAGTTAAATTAAATTATATTATTACATCTATTTTTTCAAAAAAATAAATATTATATTTTATTTACATTAAATGCTCTTTAAACAAATAAATACATATTTATTTGAATAAATGTATTCAAATAAATAAATAGTTATATTAATATTAATATATAATTTTTAAATAATTATTTAAATAAAATAATTCATCAAGGAGCCAACCACAGTAGTAATTGTCAGGTTGATTTTACACCTAGATTATAAAGCAAGTTAGAAAAGAGCAGAAATCCAGAAAAAAACATTTTGGGGTGTGTGTAAGTGCATTGGCTTTAGGGTGGATAAGTGCTTATGAAAGAGGTGTGTTTATTCCAAACTCCATCTCCTACCATCCAAACTCCACTTACATCACATCCACGGATGGCGTCCATGGCTAGCAGGTCATTTCCATGGCGCAGCTGGAACTTGACCATCTCTTCAGCTGTTCTGAGGTCAGTGAGCTCCTGCTCCTGAGAGTGACCGCACTCCTTAATCAGATCCTTCAGGAGAAGAGCGTATTTACTCATCCTCTGGATGGGCTTCAGCAGGTAGGACGCCAAGTCCATCTTATCGCCCAACTCCACCTGCTTATTCTGAAGACGACATGGTAACATTCAGAAAAATCCATCCCAGCTTGTGTGTATAACGTCATGGAGGACAAATGAGGTCGCTCACCTTGAAGAAAGTGTTTCCGTGGCTTATTAGCAAGGCATCTGAGCGGGGCTTGTTCTTGCTGTACAGGGCGTACATACCGAACTGGTCCTCCTACCCATGGACAAAACAATGAAGAAATGCATTTATATCTTAAATAAAGGAAGACAACAGAAGAGACTTCTTTTTAAGACATTCTTTCGAACAGCAGCTCATCATGTCGAAATCAGTGTGCATCTGAAACATAACTCACGTGTTGCAGGAAGCAGCTGCTGATGGACAGGGGCGAGTGGGCGCAGTTCTCCAGATCCTTCAGGAAATACTGGCTGTGGAAGTCACACAGCTTCTCCAGATTCCCAAAAATAATGCTGCGCTTCCCTCTCAGGTCCTGAGGAAGGTCCAGTCGCTCCATCTCAGGGAAGTAGTGCTCGATGATGTAGCTGAGAGATCTCACGTACTCTCTCTCTGTGGTGATCATCTCGTCCATGATGTGCTGAATTTTGCTGAAAGGCAGTGTGGTGCAGCGTGATTGAGGGTTGGACAATCAGTTGTGTAGTCACGTCTGTCTGTGAGTTCTTATGAACTGGCTAACTTTTATCAGCTTTAAAAAGTGGATTTACAGTTGATTTTAACATGAGCATATAGGGAAAAACTCTACCCTTACATTTTAAAAATGTCCCTAAATGTCAACAGGCTTTCACATTCACACTGTTGTTTTTATGGAACCCGTTCAATATGATGGATAATAATAATAAAGTATTATTATTAATTTATTAAATTATAAAAATTAAACAAATAAATTAAGAAACATATTGCTATAGTAATAATGCTATACTGTAAAATAAAATATTTATTATTACTATTAATATTATTTACAAAAGAGTAAAATGACAAATAATGTCTATCTAATTATTTCTATTATTTACTATTATTACTAATATTTATGGTCTTTATTTTTTTGCCTCCTTGCACAATGTTTCACTCACCTACTGTTCTTCTTCTTATTACCGTATATACCCGAATATAAGACGACCCTGAATATAAGACGACCCCCCATTTTCCAGACTTAATTTTGGGAAAAAAACGTGCTCGCCACCTCCGAACATTGCATTCTGTGACTCAAAATTTTTTGCCAGCTTTGCAATTATTAGATGATTCTGCCTCATTCACGACAATAAGTTTAAAGTTGGTGTCATAACTGTTTTGAACGTGTTGGTTTATTTGACCAACTTTTGAAGCTCTTCTCAAAATGATCTCTTGACTTCTCCATGGCGGCACTTTACTGTTTATTTAATTCATAACACTGTCACTAATTACGTAGCCTACCGTGTTGGCGCCCTCTACTGTTTCCCCCTGATTTCTCCCTTCCCACCCCTGCACAACCCTTCACTCACCTGCTGTGTATCTTCACGTCCCCATCGCTGTGTCTGCAGTGCGTCCTGGATGGGGACGACAAGCTGCGACTGCGACCCAGCGCCGGACTCTTCACGTCTGGCCGCTGGAGCTTCTTCTCTACACACACATTGTTGGTGACCTCCAGTCCTTTGATGTAGATGCCTGTGTACCCATGATGACCAGCATCCGGGTGAGCTTTGTCACGCGGCGTCAGCTCGTAGCTCATGGTTTTCTTCATGATCTTTTTGAGCGGCTGCTTACGCTGACGCGTCGCCGGTGAATGCAGGGGCTCAGAGTGACACGAGGCGGACGAGTCGACGGTACAGTCGCTGTCTGTGTCGTCAAACGGGGATGGTGAGAGCTTGTCACTCTCCGGTGGAAATGGAAACTGGCTTCTGTAGAACGGACCTGCTGAATGCGGCTTCTCATCTTCATACTCAAAACTCAATGTGGAAGAAGAGTTCAGAGTGGGAAGCTCAGAGGAACCTACTCTGCTTTGGGTTTCCAAAAGTTTTGATGTCATAGTTGTATGCGCAGATTCTTTGGAGGTCATCGAGGCGGCAGCAGCCTTGTTCAGTGCTTCCTCCAGCTGCTGTTTGGTTTGCTGGCACTTCTGCCAAACACCGCTCCATTGCTGCAGCTCCCGCGGGCTGTTGAGGTTCAGCACCATCTGGTTGAGCACGCTGAAGTTGTCCAGGGAGAACTTTGTGGCCTCACTGTGGTAATCCTGCAAAACGTGCAGCACGGCAGGTGTGTAACTGACAGCATTATCGTCCACCCTCAGCTGACAGAAATACTCCTGGCAATGGACCATCCACTGGTTTGCCTGCGTGAGAGACATTTTAACACATTATCATTAGTTGTGGATATCTGGCATTTTTTAATTAATTATCTGCCTTTTTTTCAGTTTGGCCAATAAGTGGACAATAAGTTTTATTTTGACAGCGCCTGAGCACAGATGCACAGGAGTGGCCAAGTTTATGGCTGTGTCCAAAATCGTCTCGGTTACGCATTCAACCCTCGTTCCCTGAAGGAGGGAACGGAGACATACATCGGAATTGACCGACGAATTGGGGATCGACTTCAGAGACCAATCTGCTTCGAGTGTATAGAAACGAGCCAATAACGTTGGCATGCAGTCCACGCACCGCCCCGCAGCGCGGGTATAAATGCACAAGTGGAATACAGCATCCTCGCTTTTCCAACTGAGGAGCCGAAGTGACTCAGTCCTTCAGCGGAAGCACAGCACCCATCTTGGAGACGGAACGCTGCGGAGCCACATCCTTCGACAGAAGGAGGGGTGGCAAAATACACATAAGGACTAGCCTATCAGGGTAGTGCTAACTATGGCGACAGGGACGACAGAGCGGGCTCTGTCAAAGGAAAGACACGGGGCTAGCCGAGTAGGGTAGCTGGTACCGTGGAGAGTACACATATGGGGTCGCCATTAGGGAACCACAACATATGGACACCCAGCCTACACACACGTTCCACAAGCATACGGGTGTAGGCCTGGCGTCAGACAGCCGCCACGTCTGACACTGAAGGGCTGACGGAGGAGCTCGGCAGGGTTCTCCATTGCTGGGGAACACAACTGGAGAAGAATAACGCATGTATCCGGCCCAGGGGGCGGGAGTGGCATAGTAAGCCGACACAAGAGTGGGCGCTTCGCACTTACCGGCCACTGGGGGCGAGTACGCGGGAAGAAACCGGCTCTACACGTAGGCTATAAAA
This sequence comes from Paracanthobrama guichenoti, assembly GCA_018749465.1. NCBI lineage: Eukaryota > Metazoa > Chordata > Actinopteri > Cypriniformes > Gobionidae > Paracanthobrama > Paracanthobrama guichenoti. Next base: position 38,725,562 of record CM031958.1, read on the forward strand.
TCTAACGAATGTGTTAGGTGTCACCCAGCCCGCAGCTCTACAGATGTCTGTCAAGATTCAGGATTCAAGATTCAAGAGTTTTATTTGTCACATACACAGTTATATACAGAATATACAACCGGCAGTGAAATGTAAACAGGTCCGCTCCATGGACAGTGCAAATTCACAGTTAAAACACAAGGAAGAAATTATAATAGAAATAGGATAAAAAATACTATATATATATATATATATATATATATATATATCTATCTGTAGAATTATAAATAATCGAGTCAAGTAGAGGAAAAAAATAATAATTAAAAAATAAGAATAAGAAGTGGAATAAAATAATTGAGGTAGACTGTGCAGTGAGTAAACTGTAGACTTATAAATATGTGGTTAACAAATGTATAAAGAGTATAATGTGCAAACAGGTTGGTACACAGTAACAACGAGAACAGAAAGTGCAGTGCAATGTCAGTATGTTTATCCTGAAGTGAAGTCACGTGGTGTTAAGTGACTGAGTTCAGGAGTCTGATGGCCTGGGGGAAGAAGCTCCTCCTGAGTCTCTCGGTTTTGGCCATCAGGCTTCGGAAGTGCTTACCAGATGGCAGCAGCGTGAAATGAGGGTTTGCAGAGTGATTAGAGTCTTTGATGATCTTAGTAGCTCTGCCTTTGCAGCGTTTGGTGTAGACGTCCTGCAGAGACGGGAGAGCTGACCCTGAGATACGCTCGGATAAGCGCACGACTCTTTGCAGGGCTTTGCGGTCATGACTGGTGCTGTTCCCATACCACGCTGTGATGCACTGAGTTAGTACACTTTCTATCGCCCCTAAATAGAAATTTTTCAGGATAGCTGGTGAAACCCTGAATTTCCTCAGCTGGCGCAGGTGGTACAGTCTTTGCCTGGCAATTTCACCTGTCAGTGAGGCGCCTTGAGCAAGCACCCAGGATGAAGCGACACTCCTAGTTGAGTGTGCTCGGACCCTGAACGGGCAAGGCATGTCTTGCGATTGGTAAGCCAAGACAATAGCATCCACTATCCAGTGGGCTAACCTCTGCTTGGAGACCGCCTTTCCCTTCTGCTGGCCTCCGTAACAGACGAAGAGCTGCTCTGAGGTCCTGAAGCTTTGAGTCCGGTCAATGTAAGTGCGTAGGGCACGGACGGGACACAACAAAGCTAGGGCTGGGTCTGCCTCCTCCGAGGGGAGCGCTTGCAGGTTCACCACCTGATCCCGGAAAGGACAACGTGAGAGTTACCCGGGCCGAATTCCAGGCACGATTCGTTGACCCGAAAGTGCATGCAGGTCCCCTACCCTCTTGATGGAGGCTAATGCAGTCAGGAGAGCCGTCTTGATAGACAGTATTTTTAACTCTACCGACTGCAGTGGCTCGAAAGGAGGACTCTGAAGTGCCCTGAGCACGAGAGTCAAGTCCCAAGAGGGTATGGAGTTCAGGCGAGGAGGATTTAGCCTCCTTGCGCCTCTAAGGAACCTGATGATTAGATCTGGCCTTCCGACAGATTTACCCTCGACTGCATCGTGGTATGCCGCTATAGCTGCGACAAACACTTTAAGGTTGGAGGGAGACAGCCTTCGCTCCAACCCTTCTTGCAGGAAGGAAAGCACGATACCAATTGAACACCTTCGGGGGTATTCTTGGCGGGAAGAACACCAGTCAATGAACAGGTTCCACTTCAACACATAGAGGCGCCTCGTAGAGGGGGCTCTAGCGGAAGTGATGGTGTCTACCACTGGTTGCGGCAGGCCACCTAGAACCTCCGCGTCCCGCCCAGGGACCAGACATGGAGTTTCCAGAGGCCTGGATGCGGGTGTCAGAGGGTGCCCCGTCCCTGAGAAAGAAGGTCCTTCCTCAGGGGAATAGGCCAGGGAGGGGCTGTCGCGAGGAGAGTTAGTTCGGAGAACCAGGTCCGGTTGGACCAGCAGGACGCAACTAGCAAGACCTGCTCCTTGTCCTCCCTGATCTTGCACAGCGTCTGTGCTAGAAGGCTCACTGGGGGAAACGCATACTTGCGTGTGCCAATGCATCTGTGCCGAGGGTGCCCTCGGTCAGGGAATAGTACAACTGGCAATGGGTCGAGTTCGGAGAGGCAAACAGATCTACCTGCACGGCTCTGAAAAGGTCCCATATCAGCTGGATGCTCCGGGGGTGGAGTCACCACTCTTCCGGAAGTGCTGACTGACGAGAGAGCTCGTTGGCTGTCTGGTTCAGTGCACCAGGGATGTGAATGGCTCGAAGCGACCTCAGATGCTTCTGACTCCACAGGAGGAGATGGCAGGCGACTTGCAGCATGCGATGGGAGCGTAGACCACCCTGATGGTTGATGTACGCAACGGCCGCAGTGCTGTCCGTACGGACCAGAACGTGCTTGCCCTGCAGTGGCTTTTTGAGGCGGCCCAGGGCGAGACGAACTGCTAGAAACTCCAGGCAATTGATATGCCAATGCAACTGGGGCCCCGTCCACAGACCCGAGATTGCATGCCTGTTGTAAGTGGCCCCCCAGCCGGTGGATAAGGCATCCGTGGAGACAACAGCATGCCTGGACACTTGTTCTAAGGGCACTCCCGCCCGTAGAAACGAAGGGTCCAACCACGGGCTGAGGGTTTGGCGGCAGTACGGAGTAACTGAGTAATTTGGCGTGCGACTCTCACAGTGCATTATGGGTATTCTCTAGCTGTTACACGTACAACGGTTGTACACTCGCTATTGCGATGCATTGTGGGATTGAATGAGTGCACTCCATAACGTCCACTATGGTTTCGAACACCACTACAAATGGCTGTCCCCTACAATAGTGCCCTTTTTAAGGGGTTTAGGGGGCAATTTCGGACACAACCCACTGTGTAACCCACTTACTTTATTTTAGTGAATTCTTATTTTATTTCAAGTAATGTTTTTTATGGTTTTGGTTTTAGATAATTATAATAATCATGGTATGAATACATTTCTTTTATCAAGTTAAAATTATTATGATTCATTTGCAATTATTTTAGCAAACATTATGTAAAAAATAAATATAAATTTAATTGCAGCAATTGTTATGCTTGTGTTATTTACCATCTTTAAATTCAATTTTAAACATACCGGTATATCAGTCAGTCGACCACTAATTCCAATTTGACCAATAATCATGACATCATGATAGTAGTTGACATGATGCAGCAAACTAGACATAATGCGATCAAAAAACAATTCTTTACCGATTCGTAGAACTCGTAGAGGTTGTGCAGGACCTCCAGCTCGTTCTTGCGCGCCTCGCTCCGCTGCAGGACGGCGCTTATGTGCTGTTTGACCTCTAGAAGGGCTGAACCGGCCTTAGACTCCCTCAACAGCGCTGCAGCTTTCTTCTGCTGTTCCTACAGGAGCAAAATGAATACTGCATTAGTTAATCGATTCCCAAGTTCATTAGTGAATCATTAGTTATCGATTCATTAGTGAATCGAACACGATTCGCTTCAATGTCTCCCTACACACTGACCTCTATGGCATCTATTTTCGCTTTTTTTATTAAACTTTTTTTTTTTTTTTTTACAAAACAGTTACAATTACATAACATATAATAATAATAATGAAAAAATAATTATGTAGTATGATGTAGTACATCTGAATTTAATTCATACTACTCATATTCATACTATATAGAACATAGATCTACTTAGACTGTATGTGATTTCTGACGCAGCGAATGTTTTATTATTTAATTAATTCATAATTCTTGCAGCTAAAACAGCAGAGCATGGCGTCGGATAAAGGCATCCGTTTCCCTGTAGACTTTAACTGTCAACATTGTGTCTTGTGTCACTTCAATAAAAGTGGTCCAGTGACCCGGGAGAAGGTCAAACTAGCTGTTGTTGAAACTGAAATCTGACTGAAACCTTTTGTTGAGCATCCTGGGACAGTAACATGCCAGTTCCCTTCTCTTTTTTTTTCCTTTCGGCATATGAAACATCACAGACACTTACTGTGGACTCCTCCATGAACTGGGCCAGACTCTGTCTCATTTCCTGAATGGAGCTCAGAGAGAGACTATACGAGTCCAAAGGAGCCAAGTGTTTCTCACTCTCCACATAAAACCACCTCTTCACCTGAGGAGGGATTCAGAAAAACATCATCATCCCATAGTCTTTCCCAATAATCGATTATTATTAGAATAAAACTGTAACAGTCAGGTCACGGAAGTAAAAATCATTCATTCATTTACACATGCTACCATATTTTAATGAGCTGCCCTATTATTAGTTAATGTGGGATGTTGTGGTGTTAGAGCACACAAGACAGTAGTTGTGTTTTCTGATCAAAAACTGAGATATAAAAACACCAAACCCTGAGTGATTTGATTGCATAATCCACAATGACTCACTTTTATCACATTTAGCTCTTTCTTGAAGAACGATCAGATATGCTTATAGAGAAAATGAATGAGAAAAATACATGCAGAAGCAACACTGCTCATCAGTGTGCATCACTGTATTTGTGGATATAATAAATCACACTTTGTAGTTTGGGGAAGACATTCACTGTTAACTACAACTTTTGCCTCTATAAACTCCTAATTTACTGCTTGTTATTAATAGTTAGTAAGGTAGTTGTTGTAGTTAAGTTTAGGTATGGGGTAGGATTAAGGGATGTAGAATATGGTCATGCAGAATATATGCTTTATAAGAACTAATAAACAGTCAATATGCTAGTAATATGCAAGCTAATAAGCAGCTAGTTAATAGTGAGAATTGGTCCCATAAATCACTGTGTTTTTCACCTCTTCGTGTCGCTCCTGTAACGTGCGCAGCTCCAGTAGCGTCTCCAGCTGCTGCAATGATTTATTAGACAGAATGACGAGTTTGTGGACTTCTTCATCCACCTGGTTATACAGCGCACTGACCATATCCACAGCGTCTCTGCACACAACACAACATGAGGTTCAACTTAGTGAAACAGCACAAACAAACTGTGATTTATTAGTTGAACTGGTTGAACCAGCTCACCAAATCGGACTGACCCGTCTGGGATCACTTTATAGATTTATTTTTAATTTTATTTTTTATTCAATCCAACATACCAACTAAAAGCATTTATACTTAATATACACTCTCAGAAAAAAAGGTGCAGTGCTGTTACTGGGGCGGTACCCTAAGGTACAAAAGTGAAGAGGTACATCTTACTCACCTTAAAAGGTACATATCAGTACTTTAAGAGTGCGGATTAGTACTTTAAAGGTACATATTAATACCTTTTCGGTTTTGTACCTTAGGGTACCGCCCCAGTGACAGCAATGTACCTTTTTTTCTGACAGTGTATAATCATCTATCAGTCCTACAGGCAGTACCTGTAGTTCTCGTTTTCACACATCTCCTCTTTCCTGATCCGCGCCAGAAACGTGCCGCCCTCCAGCCGCAGGCGATTTAGTTTTGTGTCATCCAGAATACTCTTCATGAGGTTCTTCTGCTGGCTGATGACCTCTGACACCTCCTACAGGACAATGTTCAACTTTTAATGTTCAATTGACCTTTTCCCTCTTGGTTACTGCAGAACTTGTATTGTATTACATTTAAGAAAAGATGTTACAAAGTAATAAAAGGATAGGCTAGGATTGGTCAGTTAAGTTTTTAAAAGGGCCAGAGTTTTAAAACCGAATCTGAATCATTTTCAATTATGCTGCATGACTATATATCTCGGGACTTACTTACTCTCACTTACTCTCCCTCAAATATTTACTTTATGGGTGAACTTTTAATGATACAGTATTTCCCAGAGAATGACCACAAAATCATGAACATTTTCTACTCAATGTAATTTATTCTACACTGAATTACCTCAGACGTCTCCAGATTGGCGATGTTGTTTAGTGTCTCAATGGAGCTCTGAAGGGAAGAGATCGCGGCGCTGCAGCTCGTAGCAAACGGTTCAATTTTCTGCCAGTGGCGGGAAAAACAAACAAACACAATTAAAAAAATAAAATAAAACACTTAGTAAAGAAAAAAACATGTCACATGACTAGTAACTGATTTCAGAGAACCATAAACATGCAAATGTGTCTTAAAATTTGAACTTGAAATGTAAAATCTCAGGGGACTCAAATATTATATGATATATACACACACACACACACACACACACACACACACACACACACACACACACACACACACACACACACACACATATATGTGCTGGGGAAAAATTGATTGTGATTAATTGCATCCAAAATAAAAGTTTGTGTTTACATAAAATATGTGTGTGTACTGTGTATAATTATTATGTATATATAAATACACACACATGCATATATATATATATATATATATATATATATATATATATATATATATATATATATATATATACATTTAAGAAATATTTGCATGTATATACTGTATATATAATTTATCTTATACATAAACATAGTTTTTGTTATAAAATATACAATTTTCCTTAAATATATACATGCATGTGTGTGTATTTATATATACATAATAATTATACACAGCACACACACATATATTATGTAAATATTATGTAATATATTATATTTAATTTATACATATTTGGTCACACTTTAGATCAGGGTCCAATTCTCACCATTAACTATGACTTTGCCTCAATACACTCCTAATTACTGCGTATTAATAGTTAGTAAGGTAGTTGTTAAGTTTAGGTGTTGGGTAGGATTAAGGGATGTAGAATATGATCGTGCATTAATATGTGCTTTACAAGTATTAATAAACAGCCAATGTCCTAGTAATATGCATGGTAATAAGAAACTAGTTAATAGTGAGAATTGGACTCTAAACTAAAGTGTTACCATATTTTTATTTTAGGACAAAGAAGTTTGGTTGAACAACGATGAATGTGTTGTAATCGTGCACCTGTCTGAAGTGAATGTAGTGGCTGTGGTCATATGGGAAGGTGCCATCAAAGTCTCTGGTGAGCTGAGACGAGTCGATGTGTTTCTGTAGAGCTTTGAGAGACGTCAGAACTTCACACTGAACAGGAACAGAGCAGAGCAGAGGGCATAAACACGCTTTTACACAGACTGAGATCAAACAGACAGAATAACAGTCATTTACTCACTGGAACTGTGACGTCTCTCTCCACTTTCACTGCTGCATCTTTGTCCATAAGAAACAAAACTGAGTAAAGTGCATTGGGTACAGAAGTCTGGTGGAGAGAAGAAATCAAAGAGCATGAATAAATCGAATATTAAATAATGAAAAACATTACCGGTCAAAAGTTTTAGAACGGTAAGATTTTAAAAATGTTTTTAAAGAATGTCTCTTCTGCTCACCAAGGCTGCATTTATTTGATTCAAAATACAGCAAAAACAGTATTATTGTGAATTATTTTAATTATTTTTTCTATTTGAATATATGTTAAAATGTAATTTATTCCTGTGATCAAAGCTGAATTTATCATCATTACTCCAGACTTCAGTGTCACATGATCCTTCACTAATCATTCTGATATGCTGCATTTCTTATTATTATCAATGTTGAAAACAAATTTTCAGGATTATTTAATAAATAGAAAGTTCAAAAGAACAGCATTTATCTGAAATATAATATCACCTATAATAATATTAACCCCTAGTTAATATTTCATTAATTTAACATGTTCACAGTTCTCTAATATCAATTAATGGTCAACAAATAAAACATTAAATCTTTTTAGTAAGCATTTTATATTGATAATTTTATGATTTAATTTAATTTAACAGTATTGTATTTTGATTATTTTTACATTTTCATGATTTAATTTAATTTAACAGTTCCCTCACAAACCCTAGCTTAGATAATATATTGTACAGAATTACATAAAAAAACAATAACAAAAATAGAAAACAAATATGGATAATTACAAAGACTAAACAGTTTAGATCATTTATTGCATGTAATAGTGCTAATAGGAATATATTTTAGTTAACTCATATCTGTATTTGCCTGCATGTTGAGACTGATCATTTTCTCCGAGTGGGTTTAAGAGACAAGCTAATACAGGCCTCGTTTCAGTCCCTGAGGACAGGCTTTCCTTGAGATATTTGACATGAAGCAGGCAGAAGCTGACAGTCATCGGCAATTAGCATGCTGAAAAAGTTCTAAAATGTACACATTTAAAAAGTTAACATGAACAAAGTTGCTTTGAGCAACACAATTCACACATCTCAAAATGCGCCAAAATGAGGTTGATACTGTCGCAGTTTGTCTGCGTCCATGCTATGTTTCTAGCACTAAAGTGCAGAGATATGTGACAAATATTTCAGTGGGTGATAACGTGACTTACACAGCTTACAAGCTTACAGTTTTACTTGATTATCTGTCATGTTTTAGAAAAAAACTTGTGAAAATGTGAGTATCAGGCTTTTGAGGAAGTTTATTTGCTCATCCCTCAATCATTGTATATTGCATTATGTTTTCAAACTACAGAGCTTTGATCATAAGTGAAGCATTTAAATATTATCTTACTAAGACATATTATTGGGAGATATAGAGTGGCAACTGATATTTATGTACATTGTATGCAAGTTGTCTGCTGTACTGTGATACACATCTCATTGATTTACTTTTTGGTCATATTAATATTTGCATCTGTACCAAATTGCATATATGCCAGTTTGGGCCTTTGAATAAAATTAAGGTGTTTTTACTCAGTATTCTCACTATTTTATACTGTGAGCCATAAAAGACTGATGTATCAAATATGATACAAAACATAAAACACATATGCAAATTTATTTCACATTTCAAAAAATTATAATTTCATTAAAAAAAAAAAAAAAATCTGACTACACTGTAAAAAAATATTTAAAAGTAAGTAACCTGGTTGCCTTAAAATTTTGAGTTCATTGAAATTAAAAGTTTGAGTTAATACAATGAACATTTGAGAATTGACATCACCCTTTATTCAAATAGTATTAAAAGATTTTGTAAGCAATTGTGATTGTGTTTTATTTGTTATAATGCAGTGAGACATGCCAAATTGTGCTATTTTCATGATTTATCACAACATTTTTTTCAATTTATGTGATTCAGATACAATAATATTTTGAGTTTCTATTTATTAAACCAATTTCCTTCGTTGTATTAACTCAAATTTTTAATTTCAATGAACTCAACATTTTAAGGCAACCAGGTTACTTACTTTTTTTAAGTTAAACCAACAATATTTTTTTTACAGTGTATTATTGGCTTTATATATCAGGCTTTAAAATAACTAGGGCTTGAGATGTGTCATTTACAGCTGATCTGTACGTCTCACCTGAAACTGAGACAGAGCGGAGAACAGCGTGGAAGTGGCCTGCTGTCTGCGAGCGTCTACAAGAACCGTCAAACCCAGATCTCGTTTCTCCCTCCTGAAAGGAAAAAGACATTTAGCGCGACAAATTTGTCTTGCAAATAAAAGCCTGCGAAGCAACTGCCTCGTAGCAGACTGAGAGCGAATGTTGATTGAGTAACCGGTGTCCCCACTCGTGCCTCCACAGATGGGGCTGAGATTGAGAGATGGAAACAAAGGAAATGAGACACCAGCATCTGTACGAGGCGTTTCTCACCGCAGTCTGTTGCAGTAGTAGCAGAGCAGCCCGGTGATCTCGTTTGTGGTGTGACACGCGTCTGTCCACACCTGGCTCCTGGTGCACACCTGCAGCACTGCTCTCCCACTGCGGTCTTGGTTACCTGCAGCAGAGGTCAGGTGAGTAACCGGAGAAATCAAACTGCACTCTTCATTCGGGGGAGAAATCTACTGGGATTTTTCTGATAAAAATTGCAATTTAAAATGCATTGAGAAAAGCTGTGCTGGTTTGTAGGGTTGCAAAATTTGGGCCCAAATTTTGTGATTATATCAAAATGACTGTAAAATAATAATGCGGCAAGAAGCAGAGCGAATGTTAATGAGTGACACCTGTGCGAGGGTCGTGAGTCTCACGGAAGAGCTCCGGAAGGATAAAAGGAGGAGGAGGCTTAAAGGTGCTGTATGTCATTTTTTTGACAATCAATACCATAATACTGTATGTTTGCAAAAATGTTTTGGAAACATTCTAAGTTCACATACTCGTTTCTCTAAAAAAAAGCAATGCTAGAGCCAGTTATTATAAATGTGCATTCCGTGTCGGAATGTCTGTTTTTGTTTTGGTCTGTGTGATCCCGCCCACTGCCAATTTACCCAATAGTATTTTGACACCCCGGGTTGCCAGTTGGTGGAAAACACAGCGTGTTAAAGCCAAGGAGACAGCAAACAGACTAGGTCAGAGATCGCAGATTCTACCCGACCTAAAAAGCCTCAGCATCCATCTAAATATCTCTATGACCAAAGGCATATTAAAACGCAGTGTAAGGCTCGCCGCCTTCCATTGAGCTTGTTGTGTGTCCTCAGACTGGCAGCCCACGTGGGGCAGGAGAAACAACCCTCTCCAATATTTAGAATTTGGACTGCAGTACCCATTTTAACCACTAGCTGTCAATATTACATACTGCACCTTTAATGTTGCTTTTTTTTTATGTTTATAGGTGGCAGTCGTCTGTGAGGGGCTGCAAATTACTTTCGTTTTGTAGTTTGTTAATTTCGTTATTAAAAGTTACGTTTAACATTTGCCTATTCCCGCCTCCTCCTTCCCTGAGCCATTAACTTTGTTACAAATAAATATATATATATATATATATATATATATATATATATATATATATATATATATTTTTTTTTTTTTAACATACTAAATACAAATATTAAATAAAACAAGAAATACTACTATTGTAAAATAAAAACTAGTATTTAAGAAAAAGAATATAATAATAACAATATTTATTTAAATATTAAATTAATTATTTTCATATGAGCTTAATTTCTTCCAAATGTCTTCTTTTCAATTTCCATGAAGCTTTTATTAGCCATAGATTTTATATTAATCAGGGTTATTATTGTTAACTAAAACTAAGAACATAAAAAGCATTGCTTGAAATAAAATAAACATTAACTGAAATAAAATAAAATATTTTATTTTAGTTGCCAGGCCAAGATTTCTCATTTTTATTTAAAGTATTAAAATAACTAAAACTAAATAAAATAAAACTTTAAAAAAGAAATAAAGTCAAATTAAAAATGCTAACAGAAACAATAATAGTATATCAATGATACTAAAATAACACAATGCATTCATTTATTTATATTATATTATATATAAATTCTAAGCATCTGTTTTTCTTTATGCTGATAGGCGAGACCCCGGTCACGTACCAGGTAGCGTTATCGCACCAGAGGTCAAGAGCTCCTGGTTGACCTGGGTCATGAGAGAGGGCAGCGGTGTGGAACAGACAGCAGGGGGCGACGTGGACGGGGCAGGAGAGACCGCTGGTCTGATGGAGGGCTTGGGAGGAACAAATTCATCTCCACTGTTACTGTTCCTTCTGGGACTTGAGCGCAGACCATCATCAGAGAGACCTAAACAGATCAGAGAATGTCATCTGATTATCGCAAAGCCCAGGGCCGTGTGATATACTGAACATATATAGCCACTGAATATGATGATTGTCATTCAAAATTAAGCAACATTGTGACAGGCACATTTTATTTTTAAACTTCAGCAGCAAAAACAGAGTTAGAGTTGGTCCGTTCAGTTAATTTATGTTGAATCAAAACTAGCTCAAACTGTTGCAGAGAATGCATAAACTGATTAAATGTATATTTTGAATGCAACATTGCTTTTGCTAAATGGATGCAAAAATATAAATGATTCAGTGCTAACACTCAAAACTGAAGCAGGATACACTACTGATCAACGGTCTCTTCTGCTCCCCAAGGCTGCATTCATTTGATACAAAAATACAGTAAAATCTGTCATATTGTGAAATATTATTACAATTTAAAAGAACTGTTTTCTATGTGAATATATGTTCAAACGTAATTTATTCCTGTGATCAAAGCTGAATTTTCAGCATCATTACTCCAGTCTTCAGAGTCACATGATCCTTCACAAATCATTCTCATATGATGATCTGCTGCTCAAGAAACATTTACTATTATTATCAATGTTGAAAACAGTTCAACGTTGCTTCATATTTTTGTGGAAAACCTCCTGATGAATATAATGCATCCTTGTTGAAAACAAAATCTTACTGAACCCAAACTTCTGAATAGTAGTTCAAAAACACAATGATGGAGTATTTACTAGACTTACTAGAGCTTAAAACAAATCAAACAAACGTTTAAATGGCAGAGATGCAAACAATCAGTTCATTTGACTGCAAAACTAAACGTCTGAGTTGCACGATACAGTGCATATACTGAAAAGACTGGATGGTTGGAAGAGGTGTGACAAAAACTATACGGTGAGTCGATGTTGAGTCACGATCAAGACCAGGTGTGTGAGGCAGACACACAAACACACACGTCTGATGACTGTAACACACAGCTCAGTTTTTCAGCCCTCGGGCTCCGGCTTGAGGAATGCTGCGGCTGACATTCCCAGCTGAAGCAGATGTTTGTGAACTTTCTCCAGAATCCAAACCTTCGGGCTGTTTCTTCCAAACCCAGCAACTCAAACAATACAATACACAACACTGCTGACTCTCCTCATCCTGAGAGGAAAGGGCTGCGGCTGAACACATGCCACAGACAAATATAACAACAACTCTAAGAAACCATACATATTAACTACCTTCTTTCAAGGCTTAAATTAAATCCAAATACAATTTTTTAAAAGGGGCCAAACAATGTACCCTTAATACACTGAGCTAGAATTAATATAATATGTATATGTTAATATAACAATTTATGGCACTGATGAAGAACTTTTCTCCAAGAAGGCACAACAGCGCCTACACTTTCTCCGCCGGCTGAAAAGAGCAAGTCTCCCTCCGCCGATTCTCACCACCTTCTACAGGGGCACCATTGAGAGCGTGTTGACCAGCTGCATCTCTGTCTGGTATGGGAACTGTAGTGCAGCGGACCGCAAGACCCTACAGCGAACAAACCTGAACTCAAACCCCCACCCCTCCCTGAGACCCCATACAAACCTGAACTCAAACCCCCCCGCCCCTACCTGAGACCCCATACAAACCTGAACTCAAACCCCCCCGCCCCTCCCTGAGACCCCATACAAACCTGAACTCATACCCCCCGCCCCTCCCTGAGACCCCATACAAACCTGAACTCATACCCCCGCCCCTCCCTGAGACCCCATACAAACCTGAACTCAAACCCCCCCGCCCCTACCTGAGACCCCATACAAACCTGAACTCAAAACCCCGCCCCTCCCTGAGACCCCATACAAACCTGAACTCATACCCCCCGCCCCTCCCTGAGACCCCATACAAACCTGAACTCAAACCCCCCCCCCCCTGAGACCCCTCCCTGAGACCCCATACAAACCTGAACTCATACCCCCCGCCCCTCCCTGAGACCCCATACAAACCTGAACTCAAACCCCCCCCCCGCCCCTCCCTGAGACCCCATACAAACCTGAACTCAAACCCCCGCCTCCCTGAGACCCCATACAAACCTGAACTCAAACCCCGCCCCTCCCCCTGAGACCCCCCCTGAACTCAAACCCCCCCCTACCTGAGACCCCATACAAACCTGAACTCAAACCCCCGCCCCCTCCCCTGAGACCCCATACAAACCTGAACTCAAACCCCCCCGCCCCTCCCTGAGACCCCATACAAACCTGAACTCAAACCCCCGCCCCCTGAGACCCCATACAAACCCCATACAAACCTGAACTCAAACCCCCGCCCCTCCTGAGACCCCATACAAACCCCATACAAACCTGAACTCAAACCCCCCCGCCCCTCCCTGAGACCCCATACAAACCCCATACAAACCTGAACTCAAACCCCCTGCCCCACCCGGAGCTTCGTGCCCTGGATGTGCATCCCACAAATCTCCATCAACTGCAAGACGCTATCCTATCAATATGGGCCAACATTTCTAAAGAATGCTTTCAGCACCTTGTTGAATCAATGCCACGTAGAATTAAGGCAGTTCTGAAGGCGAAAGGGGGTCAAACACAGTATTAGTATGGTGTTCCTAATAATCCTTTAGGTGAGTGTATATCTGAAAAATATAGAAACAAAATTATTTAAAAAAGTAAAGATTCTGAAAGCACTGAAGGAGATCCCATAATAATTTTATATAGATTTACAGTAGTGACAATAAATGATATTTTATTATATGATCACATTTTTAAATCTGATGGTTTCATTATAAATATGGTGATTATCTGCTGTTACACCCAACTTAATATATGATCTTACAATCTGAATCTAACCATGTCATGTCCACACATGTTAAAGTCAGCCGCTGTTTATGATCATGTTAAATATGGAGCCTTTTGCCCCGGCAGCAGGGGGCCTTTTACCCCAAACACCACACTTTTACATATTCTTCCGTTATTGTAAAACTGTTGCTTTAATGACAATCTACAACATTTTTAAAAACATCACATATTGGATCAAATGAGCGCAGAATCCACTTTGCGTCGCTGCCCGTGATCACGTCACGGATCAGAAACATTTCCACGTGCATCTTGAAAAGCAGATGTTTTGGAAAGTGCTGAGGCAAGTTTGTGCCATCTAGAGGCTTAGAGGAAAATCAAATCAAAGGAGCCTTTTACCCCGTGGAGCCTTTAGCCCCGTGGTACCCTAAATATATTTTGTTTAAATCTCATGGAACAAGGAATGGACCATTTAGTGTGATTTGTATTCATAAAAATGAAAATGACTTTAAATTTAAGTTTAAGACTTATACAAATATGTTTTATTAAGTTCTAGTTTTTTTATTAATTTGTTTACTTAAAAAAATTATAATATGAATAATATGTAAGAATTATTCAATTTAATTTAATGGAATTTAACTATTAACTGAAATGCGTAAATCTTGAAAAAGTCTTAAAAGTCCATAAAAGAAAGATCATTATAAAAATAACCAATTAAAAAAATGTATCACTGTAAAAAGTGATCAGTTGACTTAACTTAAGTGAGGAATCTTGTTGCCTTAAAATTATTAAGTAATAAACTCATGTGTAATTGAAAAAAGAAGTTATGTGAACGTGACAATTCCACATTACTTATTTTTTCAATTACATATGAAGTTTATTTACTCAAAAATTTTAAGGCAACAAGATTCCTCACATTTTTTTAAATTAATCTTAATTAATAAACTAAGTACAAACCCAATTCCAAAAAGTTGGGACACTGTACAAACTGTGAATAAAAAAGGAATGCAATAATTTACAAATCTCATAAACTTATATTTTATTCACAATAGAATATAGATAACATATCAAATGTTGAAAGTGAGACATTTTGAAATGTCATGCCAAATATTGGCTCATTTTGGATTTCATGAGAGCTACACATTCCAAAAAGTTGGGACAGGGAGCAATAAGAGGCCGGAAAAGTTAAATGTACATATAAGGAACAGCTGAAGGACCAATTTGCAACTTATTAGGTCAACTGGCAACATGATTGGGTATAAAAAGAGCCTCTCAGAGTGGCAGTGTCTCTCAGAAGTCAAGATGGGCAGAGGATCACCAATTCCCCCAATGCTGCGGCCAAACATACTGGAGCAATATCAGAAAGGAGTTTCTCAGAGAAAAACTGTAAAGAGTTTGAAGTTATCATCATCTACAGTGCATAATATCATCCAAAGATTCAGAGAATCTGGAACAATCTCTGTGCGTAAGGGTCAAGGCCGGAAAACCATACTGGATGCCCGTGATCTCCGGCCCTTAGACGGCACTGCATCACATACAGGAATGCTACTGTAATGGAGATCACAACATGGGCTCAGGAATACTTCCAGAAAACATTGTTGGTGAACACAATCCACCGTGCCATTCGCCGTTGCCGGCTAAAACTCTATAGGTCAAAAAGAAGCCATATCTAAACATGATCCAAAAGCGCAGGCGTTTTCTCTGGGCCAAGGCTCATTTAAAATGGACTGTGGCAAAGTGGAAAACTGTTCTGTGTTTTTTGGAAAACTGGGATGCCATGTCATCCGGACTAAAGAGGACAAGGACAACCCAAGTTGTTCTCAGCGCTCCGTTCAGAAGCCTGCATCTCTGATGGGATGGGGTTCATGAGTGCGTGTGGCATGGGCAGCTTACACATCTGGAAAGGCACCATCAATGCTGAAAGGTATATCCAAGTTCTAGAACAACATATGCTCCCATCCAGATGTCGTCTCTTTCAGGGAAGACCTTGCATTTTCCAACATGACAATGCCAGACCACATACTGCATCAATTACAACATCATGGCTGCGTAGAAGAAGGATCCGGGGACTGAAATGGCCAGCCTGCAGTCCAGATCTTTCACCCATAGAAAACATTTGGCGCATCATAAAGAGGAAGATGCCACAAAGAAGACCTAAGACAGTTGAGCAACTAGAAGCCTGTATTAGACAAGAATGGGACAACATTCCTATTCCTAAACTTGAGCAACTTGTCTCCTCAGTCCCCAGACGTTTGCAGACTGTTAGAAAAAGAAGAGGGGATGCCACACAGTGGGAAACATGGCCTTGTCCCAACTTTTTTGAGATGTGTTGATGCCATGAAATTTAAAATCAACTTATTTTTCCCTTAAAATAATAAATTTTCTCAGTTTAAACATTTGATATGTCATCTATGTTGTATTCTGAATAAAATATTGAAATTTGAAACTTCCACATCATTGCATTCTGTTTTTATTCACAATTTGTACAGTGTCCCAACTCTTTTGGAATCGGGTTTGTAAATAAATAAATATATACTTTCAGTTTCAATTCTTTTTGTGCTCCCTTTAAAACTCCTAGATTGAGGAAAAGTAAGCTTGTCCATAACCAGTATGCTGAACTCATATGAAGATCTTTATCTAACCGGATAAGACTAGTGACAGATGTTATGTTTAGTGAATTTCGAGAACATATTTTTAAAAAATGTCTGTGCGATTTCAGCATATACAGTAAAAGCACATCTCATGCACCTACAAATAAACAATGTCAAATCATGTTTTTGAAGTTTTAAACTTCACACTCCTGTAACCCCCACCACTATTGTCTTATTGATGACTTCATTTCCTGTGTGAATCTGAGACCTGCTCAATTGTGTGATGCATTTCCTCAACAAGCAGAGGAAGCTTGAAATGGACACCGAAACCTCTCGCACAAAACACAGACAAACACTGCCGAACACTGTTGGGGAAGCAACTTTGAAGGAAAGGCTACAGATTATATAATATGCAATATAGAATCATGTATTCATATTTTTAACAGTTTACTTGAAACCTGTATATGCATTATAAAATTATTTGTAATGTAATTGTAACCACAGTTATAATCCTTAATTATTACACCTTTAGAAATTATAATGCATTAAAACACACCAGATTCATGTGTAACAATTTTAACTTTTACCACAATTATTAATGAAAAGATATAATGCATTGCAACATCCGTTATGAATACTTTTATAATGCATTATACATAAGGCTTCAAGTAAAGGGCTTAATCTGTTTTTTTAATTTTTATAATACAAATATGATAAACAGGATCAAAATTTGATGATAAAAAGAGCTTGTTAAAATACCAGAAATAATTACATTTACTGCAATAATTTTTTTTTATAGCAATGTCTGTGCAAAATGTGTATGAATCATCTGAATGAATGATTCACTGGAATGAATCAGGATTTCCAATGCAACACATGAGTTTCTTTCAGTTTGCTCGACTGTAAAGTTGTACACTGCTATTAGTTGGAAAATTTAGGTACTAAACGAGTTAGTAGTGTCATTGCTTTTAGTTAGTCACTAACAAACACTGTTCAAAAATCTGCAGTGCCAACAACATTTGGTTGACTTTGCATACAAGCTCTGTGGTATCATGGGAACCAGTTTATGACCGCAAGAGACCTAATGGAATCCCAAAGGCCGAGCGAAACCACATCACCCGTAATCTGATCCAGCCTCAAAGTCATTGGCATTTGTTTTCTGAACAAAATCTGAGCTGCCCCTTGCTTTGCTCAGGCTTTGTAACAGCACAGATATTACGTAGAGATGGGTTTACTCTTTAAGCCTCTCTTCAGCATCTTCACAAGCCCAACGGGACACAATGCTTCCCATTATGACGGAGCAAGCCATCTGGATGGGAGCTTAAGATCAGCGCTGGGAGTCGGGCAGGTAAGCGGCACAGAGATCCTCCCTCAGGTGGGTCATCGGATCCGCTGTGGCTTCCTGCCCAGACTCAATGGCTCTGATTTTCATGTGTGGGAAAGAAAGCCAGAGAACAGAGGGACTCTGCAGGCTCCCAGATGGGATTTTACCTAAACCACTCTCTCTCTCTCTCTCTCTCTCTCTCTCTCTCTCTCTCTCTCTCTCTCTCTCTTTCTCTCTCAGTGTGTGTGTTTGTGTGTTAGACAGAGAACGAAAGTAAAATGAGAGCCATAGAGAAGTACCTTACTTCTAAGGCAATTTTCTAACCAGGCTTGATGTGACAAGTCATATTTAGTCCTATAATTATTATTATTATCTCAAGATTTTTCTTCAGGCCTTTTTATGACCTGTTCTTTGTTGAGCTTGTCTTTTAATGTATTTGTAACCTGTGTGTGGTTGTATTCTGTGGTGTTGTCTTGCTTATTGTTATTTCATTTTGCATTATTTTTTGCTTGTAAGGTGACCTTGGGTGTCACGAAAGGCACCTTTAAATAAAATGCAAAATATTATTATATAATAAATTATATAAAAAAATGGTATTAAATAAAAACAATATAAAACTATAATATATTATTCTCTTATATAATAAAATATAACAATACTAATACTAATAATATAATTATACAAAAATGTAATATAAAATAAAACATAAATGCATAAAATATATTAAATACAATTTATTTATTATAATAAATAAATAAAAGGGTAAGCTATATATATATATGAATAAATATATTATTATTTTATATAGTATTAATATTATATACTGTATATATGCCACTTGGTTGGCACAGTGAGTTAGGACAAAAACTCAGATTAATATAAAAATATAGGGGTTTTGCTCATAAATGTATCTTGTTGTGCACGGTTAGGATGTGGTGCAACACTTTGACATGAAGTAACCCAAAAT
This sequence comes from Paracanthobrama guichenoti, assembly GCA_018749465.1. Classification (NCBI taxonomy): domain Eukaryota; kingdom Metazoa; phylum Chordata; class Actinopteri; order Cypriniformes; family Gobionidae; genus Paracanthobrama; species Paracanthobrama guichenoti. The sequence continues at coordinate 38,744,644 of CM031958.1, forward strand.
CTTAAGAATACCGAAGAGTTTGGTATTTCCTGGGATAGACCCCAAACACACTCCTGGCCTGAAGCACTAGACGGAGGGCAAAACACTCTTTCTTTCAAACACTCAATAGCAGGAAGAGCTAAATAAAGCAGTGCAATGCTTTCAGCGCAGTATCGTGCCTTTGGGGTACATCATGGCTGCACGTTACAGCAAACGCGCCAAAGACAAGCAGCCTCTGTAACAGGGCAGGGCCGCTGAAACATTCCAAAACACACGCGCTATTAGTCCTCACATGCAGCCAGTCGCAAGCCATAAAATCAAGTGGAAGGAATGACAAGCTGTCTCCACCGATAATCTGCACACAAATGAGCTCGTTGACGGTCCTGCATTTTGCTGCAGGTGATAATTACACACCGGAGCACAACAGAACAACTGTCTGGAACCAGAACGGGCTTTCAAGGCCTCAGGCGACAAGATTTGATAAGGGAAGCTTGTCGGTATGAGTACACTGTTCTGAAGAAATGAGGGTTCATTACTGATGGGAAAGAAGCCCAAACAAGGTGCTCTGCACACTGTGTCCTGACTTAACATGATGCCGATTACACATCAGATGCAGCGAAATCAATCACAAATCACAGCCAATCAGAAGAGTGTGTAGGCGGGGCTTTCTCTGCAGGGGTTTAAAATATGTATTTGCTGAATGCAGGCAGTATTAGAGCATTTACCTTTCAAATATTAGACAGAACTGTTAAATAAATACAGTACACTAATGAAGATGGATGAATTGGTGCTCGGATGAATTGATTTATAGATTGCTCATGGAACGTCTTTTTCAGAATGTTTTTAAGTGTTACCACTTTTTTCTGAATGTTCAGAGGACATTCAAAAGTAATGTTCCCATAATGTTTGCAAAATTATAAGAAGTAATGTTCCCTTAATGTTTGCATAACCAGGAAAGACATTGTTTTGGATGTTTTGACCGTTCAGAGAACATTAAGAAATAATGTTTTCATAACTAATGCAGTGCTTGAAGTGGAAAAATAAAGTGCTGGCACTCACCCGGGGGGTTATTTAAAATCATTTTATAATATTCATCATTAATTTAGATTATAGACAAACCTTATATTACTGTAATTGTCTAGATTTGTAATGTTTAATCTGCCCTATATTAAGCCATTCCTTTCTTTTCTATAAAAAAAATAAAAAAACAGATCATGAATCTATCCATTTGCCACTTCAAAGTGACATGAAAAACACAAGTCCCTTTACTCTAAGGCAGTGGTTCCCAACCACGTTCCTGGAGGCCCACCAACAGTGCACATTTTGCATGTCTCCTCGGTGAAAATGTGCACTGTTGGTGGGCCTCCGGGAACGTGGTTGGGCACCACTGCTCTAAGGCTATACAAGTCACAATCAAATGCTGGGTCATTATTTAGTAGAAAGAAATAACTACATGATGTTTCTCTGTCTCTGTCATTCACTCTGATATGCAGTTACGTCAATGCACTGTAAAAAAAAATATTATAACTTTTCACAAATCTTTTGTCAAATCATCTTAGGTTCACAAATATTGTTCAGATAACATAATATTTGGATTTGAATAAACTAAACTTATTCTTTCTATAAATAAATTTTTTTTGTTTAAATTAACAAAAAATTTAGGCATTGTGTCTTTAATACTTTCTTTGCATGATGTTAACCTAACGCCACACCCACAATAATACTTTTTAATTCAAAAAATACATTTTCAAATGAAAACAATATTTTCTAAAGTATGTCTTCACGTTCCGCTTTCGCTGGAGAAAAACATTAGTGTGATGAGGGGTGAACGCAGTGAAAACTTTACAGTGGATGAGAAAAACTGTCATTGTATCGCTCCCGCAACACATTATGTAAACAACAGTTATGAAAAAAAACTATAGATGCGGATATCATGAGAAACACGTTGAATAGCACTGACTAAAAGACGGTGAGGAGCCGGCGTTTTCATATGAGGTTTAAAGGGGACTGAAGCCATCACAAATTAGTGTATAGATTACAGAGTTAATCACAATTTTTAGGGGGCTGAGTAGAAAAAGAGCCTAGTGATGCCCCTGGTATGGGCAACATCTGAGAAGTGCAGGTACGCAAGAAAAAGTGAGGGTACACTACAGCTTACAATACAGAAGTGCCGATACTGCATACTATTCTTGCTGCGATAGTCGTTGTTGACGGTGCTACCGGTGTATAAATTTCATTTATCACGAGAGACTGACAAGATGACATCGGAAGAGTTGGTTTCAAAGCTAAATGTAAAAGCACCTATTTAAGTGAGTTTGTCATTGTACCGTTTTGTTGTTGTGTTTTTCATTAAGAATAATCCAAGCAACAATCCAAGCAACCCGCCCACAAATTGGCGCTAATTCTAAAACACACGGCCGCACTGTCATTCATTCACGGCCGCACAGTGCACACTCATTCACGGCCACACAGTGCACACTCATTCACGGCCGCACAGTGCACACTCATTCACGGCCGCACAGTGCACACTCATTCACGGCCGCACTGTCATTCATTCACGGCCACACAGTGCACACTCATTCACGGCCACACAGTGCACACTCATTCACGGCCGCAAAGTGCACACTCATTCACGGCCGCACAGTGGACACTCATTCACGGCCGCACTGTCATTCATTCACGGCCACACAGTGCACACTCATTCACGGCCACACAGTGCACACTCATTCACGGCCACACAGTGCACACTCATTCACGGCCGCACAGTGCACACTCATTCACGCCGCACTGTCATTCATTCACGGGCGCACAGTGCACACTCATTCACGGCCGCACTGTCATTCATTCACGGCCGCACTGTCATTCATTCACGGCCGCACTGTCATTCATTCACGGCCGCACAGTGCACACTCATTCACGGCCGCACTGTCATTCATTCACGGCCACACAGTGCACACTCATTCACGGCCACACAGTGCACACTCATTCACGGCCACACAGTGCACACTCATTCACGGCCGCACAGTGCACACTCATTCACGGCCGCACTGTCATTCATTCACGGCCGCACAGTGCACACTCATTCACGGCCGCACTGTCATTCATTCACGGCTGCACTGTCATTCATTCACGGCCGCGACAGTGCACACTCATTCACGGCCGCACTGTCATTCATTCACGGCCGCACTGTCATTCATTCACGGCCGCACAGTGCACACTCATTCACGGCCGCACTGTCATTCATTCACGGCCGCACTGTCATTCATTCACGGCCACACAGTGCACACTCATTCACGGCCGCACTGTCATTCATTCACGGCCGCACAGTGCACACTCATTCACGGCCGCACTGTCATTCATTCACGGCCGCACTGTCATTCATTCACAGCCGCACAGTGCACACTCATTCACGGCCGCACTGTCATTCATTCACGGCCGCACTGTCATTCATTCACGGCCACACAGTGCACACTCATTCACGGCCGCACTGTCATTCATTCACGGCCGCACAGTGCACACTTATTCACGGCCGCACTGTCATTCATTCACGGCCGCACTGTCATTCATTCACGGCCGCACAGTGCACACTCATTCACAGCCGCACTGTCATTCATTCATGGCCGCATAGTGCACACTCATTCACGGCCGCGCTGTCATTCAATCACGGCCGCATAGTGCACACTCATTCATGGCCACACTGTCATTCACTGTGTGTGTCCACTGGCATGTATTCAGTTCGTTCCTATGGAAGATTTTCATTGAAAACACTCACACTTCTCCGCACCATTATGAATGCGGTCATGCGCATTTTACTTTCTGTTTACAATTAGCGATTTGAAAGCCCCCGTTAGTGAAACCGGTATTGTCATGTGTTGATTAACCGGTTGGAAAATTTCCTCACCATCACGTCCCTACTGCGTGCCGGTCCGAACCAAGCTTAGATTAGTAAAACATTCTTTGAACATATTTTTGTTAGCTAGGTGTGCGTCTGTGCTCAGACGATTCTCAGTAGTATCAAGAAAAGTCCCGCTTCTGGAACTTATGGGCCAAACAGAAAAACTGTATTATGCAGACAATAAAAAGTGGCCAAATATCATCCATTAACATCAGCCTTGGTGATATATTGTTTGACCACTAGTTATTAGGACATGTTGTTTTGTATTAAAATTCTGACAATAAGTTTTTACCTGAGTTCTCTTTGTTGCTACGTTTCTCAATGCCAGGAAAGGCAGCTTCCAAGTCCAGTTTTCCGAAACGAAACGCATAGCCATTCATAAGTTTCTTGGGAAGGCCGCTGCCAGAGCCGCCGGAGGACGAGCGCGCCCGGTGGCCTTTAACCTGCAAGGCCTTATTGGTACGTTCGAGAGATTTGGAGCGTCTCTCATCCGGACTGAGCTCAGCGTTCTTGGATGGACTTATGACGGGAGAACCATTGTAAGATTCATCTCCTCCCAACCATCCACGGGCACAGATCCTCCGTGGGAGTGGCTCCTTCGAGACGGAGCTAGGAGTCGACTCCGTTCCCTCTTCCAGAATGGATTCAGAGCTAGAGCCGAGGTTCATTGGGTTCTGCAGTGCCTCCATATAGGACTTGCGGAAAAGCCGGCGAGACTCGAAGGTTGTGGAGTCTCTAGGGTGACGTTTGCGAAGGCCGGGATTACTAAGGTCCGTGCTGAACGAGAGCATTTTGTGGCCCATTCTACCTCGAATGCATCCCTGATCTGGGCTGGGACTCTTTTGCAAGGGCGAATTCTCTGAGCGCAGGGAGCTGATGCCCATATCCGTTAGGCTGCGACTGAAAATGGGCTCCGACACAGTAGACTCACCACCCAGAGAGTCTCGAGAACTGAGCGTTCCCGTGGATCCATGCGTGCTACATGTGCTGAGCTGACCGCGCAGGGTTGCGCCACCGCTCCGAGCCTGCATGATTGCGTCCGCGGTGCTGGTCACAAACAAAGGATTAACCACGTTCTTCCAGGGTGTGCGGTAAACCACAGCACCGGTACTGAGGAGGCAGTTCTGGAGAGGCTGCAAGTTGCGCTCATGCGTTACATTCTGCAGGAAGTCCGGTGTAAAAATGCTGCCGTACATGCTCTCGGCCACAGGGATCTCTGCGATGGCTTGCCCGCTCCCTGACAGGCATTTTATGACCAGTTTGGCAGCCTTGCGTCCTAAAGGAACCACCTGCAGGTAGAAATCTCCCTGCCGCAGACGTACTTTATGCAGTGGTGCGAGTTGCAGAACCACCTTCTCATGTAAACAGAGCGGCCATCCCTCGTGGTACAGCAACAGGCCTTTGAATCGCAGCTGTGCAACATAAAAAAGACAAATTAATCAGATATAATACTGCTTTCCTTGTATGTATAAGCAACAATTGTTTGCAGTTTGCAATCATTAAATGCAAAACTGCAATGAACTAAAACACAATGCAATTAGAAAATATTGAAAAGTGATATTTCTGCATCACCCAACAGAACTGCAAAAATGAGACTATTCTAGAACATAAAATAAAAGGTGGCATACTTGTCTTTTTCTTAAATTTCGTACATATTTTAGCAATCAGAGCTCAATTTGGCATGGTAACACTAGTTATTGTGTGTATAATTATTATTCAAAAATAATAATTTAAAAAATAAAAAAATAAGTATAATTATTATATACACTAATTAATTAAAACTAAAATTAAAACCATAAAAAAATCCATAAAAAGGAAACATTTATCATTTTAATTTAGTTTAACTTGTTATATCAAAATAACTAAAAGTAAAACTGAAGTTAATAAAAACTATATAGACTATATAGATAAAAAAAGTTACAAAAATTAACTAAAATAAAATGGAAAATTAAAAAAATATATATTCAACTATAATTCATGCAATGAAAACACAGCGAAACTCAGAATTTTTATTTTAAAGATAATGTAAAATTCCATAGATTCCATCATTCAGTGATTTTTTCCATTTATTTATTCATTTATTAATTAATATATTATATAATTCATATAATAAATATAATATTTAAAATCAATAGTTTTTTATTTTATCTTTTTTATGGTGAACAAACAAACCTACTCACTACAATGAATCAGACATCACAATAGTTCTTATGAGAGATTTCTGCACAGGCAATACTGTGAGAAAAACGCGTTTCGTCATGACACATCTCTATTGGTTAAAAAAATAGCATTATTATTTAGCTACTGTAATGCTACTGAAAACAGCAAATTTAGTAGAGTTGTTAGTTACTCCCTGACATTGCTGATGATGCAGAAGGAACATGTAAGCTTCAGCATGCTGTGACTCCCTCAAAGATCATGCCTGAGTTAAATGAGAGCGCTGAGAGGCCTCGACTCAGAGTAATAATTAATACAGGAGCATAAGGTTTCAGGTATGTGCTCACACAGCGCTAACCTGCAGAAATACAAAGCCTCCCTGAGCAAGTCTTTCATTTCAGCCTGATCCTCTTTGCCAAGTTCACCCCAGTGAGCTCACAACACTCTCTGTTTGGGCTGTTTTCAGAGCAACACTGAACCCTCTTTCAGCCTGAAGCATTCATCCTCCCTCTCATGTTCCCACTCTCGCAATGTTTCTCTCAGAGAGAGTTTAAATGGATTGAACATGTTTAGCTGCAGCGCTACTGACTTCAACAACAATATCTATAGTATAGACTGTCAATATTAAAATAAACAGCAAATGAATAACTAGCCGGCTAATGCACAATATCAAGTTTAAAGAGTGCATGATGCATGGCAAATCTCTATGCTGGTTCAATAAATAAAATGAATAAAAAAATAACAATAATAATACAATGTAAAAAATAGTAACACTTTACAATATGGTTATATTAGTTAACATGAAATAACAATGAAAAATATTTCTAAAGCTTTTATTAATCTTAATTAATATTAATTTGTTGTCTTTGACTGTCAAAAAAAAAAAAAAAAAAATATATATATATATATATATATATATATATATATATACACACACACACTGTATATATATATAGTTGTCAAATGATGAATCACATACAAAATAAAAGTTTGTTTACATAATATATGTGTGTATGCATGTGTATAATTATTATATATAAATATACACACATGCATATTTAAGATTTGTTTTTATTTATATATAAATATATTTATATATAATATATAATATATATATATATATATATATATATATATATATATATATATATATATATATATATATATATATATATATATATATATATATATATATATATATACACACAGTATATACATGCAAATATTTCTTAAATATATACATATACACACATACAGTCAAACCAAATATTATTCAGACACCAGATATAATTTTTTACTAGTGGGTGCAGGACACTATAGTTCGTTTTTGAGGATAGCAAAATCTCAGTGAGTTTTTTCTCCTGGTTAAATAAATGTAATTAATTAATTTAAATAAAGTAAACTGTGACATTATACCCACAAATTATTCATATATTGGACTACCAGTAAAATTGATAAAGATTTGGGACCACAATTATTCAGACACTTTGACCTGAGCTTGTTTTCCATGTGTTTTTCTTTAATTGCTAATGTGACCTTTGACACCACAGACTGAACAAAATGAAGCATTGCTTGGTCATTGGTTGACCTAAATTGGTATTATCTGATTGTGCACTTAAATTCAACAGCTGATTGGTTGATTGTAATCCATTACATCCCTTTCTATCAAAATTAACTGACATTATCAAGATGAATTTGTTCTGACAGATTAACTCTGAGCTCTTGTCATATTTTATTATCATTTCTAAACTATAGCGAATAAATTGTGATAATGTGAGAAAATGTTGAAGGTGTCTGAATGCATTTTGGTTTGACTGTGTATACACTCACCTAAAGGATTATTAGGAACACCTGTTCAATTTCTCATTAATGCAATTATCTAATCAACCAATCACATGGCAGTTGCTTCAATGCATTTAGGGGTGTGGTCCAGGTCAAGACAATCTCCTGAACTCCAAACTGAATGTCAGAATGGGAAAGAAAGGTGATTTAAGCAATTTTGAGCGTGGCATGGTTGTTGGTGCCAGACGGGCCGGTCTGAGTATTTCACAATCTGCTCAGTTACTGGGATTTCCACGCACAACCATTTCTAGGGTTTACAAAGAATGGTGTGAAAAGAGAAAAACATCCAGTATGCGGCAGTCCTGTGGGTGAAAATGCCTTGTTGATGCTAGAGGTCAGAGGAGAATGGGCCGACTGATTCAAGCTGATAGAAGAGCAACTTTGACTGAAATAACCACTCGTTACAACCGAGGTATGCAGCAAAGCATTTGTGAAGCCACAACACGCACAACCTTGAGGCGGATGGGCTACAACAGCAGAAGACCCCACCGGGTACCACTCATCTCCACTACAAATAGGAAAAAGAGGCTACAATTTGCACGAGCTCACCAAAATTGGACAGTTGAAGACTGGAAAAATGTTGCCTGGTCTGGTTCCCACTGTGCAGGCTGGTGGTGGTGGTGTAATGGTGTGGGGGATGTTTTCTTGGCACACTTTAGGCCCCTTAGTGCCAATTGGGCATCGTTTAAATGCCACGGCCTACCTGAGCATTGTTTCTGACCATGTCCATCCCTTTATGACCACCATGTACCCATTTTCTGATGGCTACTTCCAGCAGGATAATGCACCATGTCACAAAGCTCGAATCATTTCAAATTGGTTTCTTGAACATGACAATGAGTTCACTGTACTAAAATGGCCCCCACAGTCACCAGATCTCAACCCAATAGAGCATCTTTGGGATGTGGTGGAACGGGAGCTTCGTGCCCTGGATGTGCATCCCACAAATCTCCATCAACTGCAAGATGCTATCCTATCAATATGGGCCAACATTTCTAAAGAATGCTTTCAGCACCTTGTTGAATCAATGCCACGTAGAATTAAGGCAGTTCTGAAGGCGAAAGGGGGTCAAACACAGTATTAGTATGGTGTTCCTAATAATCCTTTAGGTGAGTGTGTATATATATTAATAAAGCATATACTGTGTGAACATCCGTTAAGTGGCTTTGTATAAATGAGTTGGATCATCGAAGGTCAGAAGCAAAGACATTGGTTAATAAAGTGAGATTAAATACATAAAGTACATATGTATTATTTAACATATTTAATTATTGCATGTTTGCGTAATATTATGAGTTTCACTGTTTTTATTCATTTTGAGGAACACTGAATCTGTTTTTGTGTGATGAGTAAATGCATGCTCACCTTTAGTCTAGAAACTACAATAAGCATCATGTTCACACCTAACATCTAACACCTCCCGATTTCTCTCAACATAGAGACAGAAGAGCTGTCAGTAAATAAATGGGAAAACAAAGTACCTTGCATTACTTATTTAAAAAAGTAACTCAGATGTTTTGTTAATGTTTATTTGTTACTTGAAAAAAGTAATCTGATTACGTAACTTGTAGTGCGTTACCCCAACACTGTTAGCAGGTTATACGTTTTTCACCCAGCGCTTTCTTTTACTTTGAAATGCTTCTGTCAAAATGCATCTAATGAAACTGACAGTACTCACGCAGGCCTCCTGCTTTATTATCTGCAGGATTCTCTTGGTGGGCAGCAGGAAGTCAATGAAACAGCGCAGGCCGTCTCCACGGTACTGTCTCTCCACCACGCTGAAGAGCTGCCACAGCACGGTCGCCGCGCTCACGCTGAACGGAGGGTACAGTGCAGATAGCGTTCTCTGAATGCAGTGGTCCAACGACTCCGAGTCCTGCAACAAATCACACATTGACAGAGTCGTTAAACATTTAGGACACATGAAGCATCAGTTTCTGGTTTACTGTATAGACCGAATCAAAACAAATTATTGTGGACAGTGTGATGGAGTAAACAATGTCAGCATGTTGTTTTTGGTTTGGTTAGTGAGACTGTTAGGGTTTCTGACCCCTAGGTGGTCGCAAGTTCAATTCCACAGTTCCCAGTTACAAACACAAACAGCAGGATGTCAGGAGGTCGCGGGACACTGATGAGACAGGAAACACCTGTCAATGTAACGTCACTGACTGGACAATAACAGGGAGGATGGAAAATCCTGTCCCTAATGAAGCACTACATCATATCTGTGCAGCAGAGGACTTTCCAGACGGATGTGATTCACACTATCCTCCTAGACTAACAAAACCGTGACCTGGGACAGTCAACTTTAGGTTAAATGGGCAGGGTAGTGGACAACAATTTACACGTTTGAGTCAGGGTTATTAAAGTCATAACTAAAATTGAAACCATAAAAAAACATTTTGTTAGTTGAAATAAAGTGTATATTGACTGAACTTAGGTAAGTAAAATAAATATAAAACATTTTATTTCAACTTTTCTCATTTTAATTTAGATTAACTTGATGTGCTAAAATAACTAAAACTGAAATAAAAATAAATAAAAATATAGATATTAGAAAAACAAAAATGAGTTTACTAAAACTATATATATATATATATATATATATATATATATACAAAAACACATATATATATATATATATATATATATATATATATATATATATATATATATAAAATTACATTTAGAAATAATTTGTGTAATTTGTGTATAATGGATTTAGCGATATAATGGAATTATCTATATATATTTATAGATACATTATGGTACATACACATTATACACATACACATATGTATAATGTATTTATTTAAAAATGTGTGTATAAATATATATATATATATATATATATATATATATATATATATATAAAATAACTACAAAGAAAAAGTACATAGATTTTTAAAATATATATATCATATATCACACACGCACACACACACACACACACACACACACACACACTAATAAACTAATAAAACTAAACTGAATAAAAACTGTATAGAAAAGTATATATATTGTTAAAAAATTTTTAAATAAAACTTTTTTTTTTTTTTTTTTATGAAAATGGAAAATATTAAAAAATAAAACCTAATTCAAACTATTAATAAAAACTATAACATGATACTAAAATAACACTGATTTGGGTGCAAGACTACAAAAACTGGATCAGACATCACGACACGGGAAAAGCCCAGGAAAAATCCCCGGCAAAGTAACCAAAAGCTCTCACTTTAACTTTCCCTGTTTGTTCTGCTCTGTTGGCCCTGTATTAGACAATGACAATGTGCCGTCCACATGCCGTGACTCCTCCACAGGGCAGCCATTGTTTCATCCCTCCTGCAGAAAGTCTTTCTTGACGCTCTAGGAAACTTAATCACTCACCCACATTAGCGGCACTGCGGCTCACAGAGCTCCAGAAATAATCACAGCGCACTGAAACTGCAGGGAAGAGTAGAACCGCATTTTGGAGGAAAAGCTAACAATGGAAGGAAAGGCAACATGATTTCTAACATCGTTCAACGGAGCTTTTTTAGGTTACTGTGGCAGGCAAAATAGCGCCTTGGGCAGGGTAGGATTATGGATCGTTCCAGTGGGACCAGGGACTCAGGCCTCGGACTGACAGGAGCCTCCAAAACCTCAGGCCACAAGACTGTCAAAATAAACTGAACCAAAAGGGCCTTTCATCATATGTAAAAAATAATAATGATAAAAATGAGTGTGTGTGTGTATATATATATATATATATATATATATATATATATACATACAGGGCTTGACATTAACACCCGCTAAATGCGTGTGTATTTCAGCAGTGGCGTGTAACACAGTCACTCCTACTAGCCACCTTGGCGGGTTGACTTTTATATATAGCCTAAATATACATTTTTCAATTGTAGTCTTTTAAAAGGCGCCTGAAATAATATGTAGAGTTGCCAAGAATATAGATTTTTTCAGTACATATCGATACTGAAATATCTGAAACGCTTCAGATACCAGATGCTACTAGATGCATGATACCAGCTGCTCTCTCTCTCATCTCTCCCACAGCGAGTCACACACAAAACCGCATCGCCTCACCCACTTGTTTCATTTGCTCCGGATGAATATTGTTGTTGTTACAGGGCTTGAATTTCGCTGTAGGATGAAAGTATGCACACATAAAGCCGCCTCTCAGTACTAAATTGAGTTCTTTTTTTACTGCTTATTGCGTTTAAACAGTCAAATGCACGCAATATAATGTCAAAATGCCAGTCTTGGTGAGTATTCATGTAAACGCAGTCAGTTATGTCTTAAGTGAACGTAAACAGAAAATGCATGTGTAACAGAATAATGTATCCGGGCATCAGGTCTTAAAGTGGCAGCAGCCTAATATTCCTGATAATATAAAAAATATCTATATGGCATTTTCCCCCATGGTATCAATGTCAAAATTGTGGCTAGTAACTTTGGACACTATATACAGACTACCAACTACTAATTAATTACACTAGCTGAGCGATGACTGAGTGATTACATAAGACATGATACATTTTGGTTATACTGTATTTCTTTTAACATACCTTCTGATGTTCATTCATGTTTATTTGGTGCTATAACTAGTAGGAAAGCAGAAGATATGATCAGTCCATGCGTCGCTTGAAGTGAGGTGCTACAGCGATCTGTCATGCTACATTTTAAGAGCACCAAAACTGCATTTATTGTTTGAATTGCATAATAAAATTGAAAGCTAAAACTTTGTTTCATGTCAACAAAGCACAAATTACTGTGATTACTGGATGACAGGCAAATAAAGTTTTGCTCATGCATCAACTGAAAACATCACAGACTAACTTTTTATTTTGACTTCCTGTGGGGCATTCAGAAATTAATGAATGGGGTTTGAGCCCCCCAAAGTGTCACTAGTGGAGTCTGAAGACTGGCTTTGGTCTTTTGAACAACATGTTTTAACCCGAAAACGTTTGCGTTGGTATAAACTACAAGCTATATTGAGGGCGGCCTGCATATCTGTACCAGTGCGCCCCCACCCAAAACACCACTTTTAAAGTCTGGGAAGACTAAACATATGGCTAGAACACAGCACTGGACGGAGGACTTCAAGAGAGGTAGAGATAAGTGAGGCTTTGAAGATGAAAGATAAATAAGACTGGGCCGAGGGAGAGCTTCTGACGCATTTCCATAACCTTGAAAAAGTTATTTCACCTGGCTGAAGCCAGTAAAAGAGCTTTAAATAGCAGCCAAAGCACAAGTGTGGGCTTGGAGGAAGCGTTGATGTGTGTGGTATCTGGTGCAGGAGCAGGACGCGGAGGAATCCGCCCTCTTTGAAGAGACCTGGCTGGACCCGTAATTATACCGCCAACCCAACGACATGGATTCCAGGTGTCACGCTGACATCTGCTACAGAAGGTACAACCACAGAACCTGCACACTAAGACGTACATTTAGCTTTTGTTCTTCATTACATCTCCATTACTGCTGCTCACACTGAGGTTTAGGGATTGGATCACAACCTGCTTCAACTGTAACACATCATTAGCACCATGGACATCTAAAAATCATGCAGCTTGTAGGATTTACTTTTATGAAGTGATCAGACCTACGAACTGGAAAAAAAAGAAAATCCCCATGAGACAATAAGAAATTAACACGCAACCACCCAAAACACCATAGCAACCATCAAGCAACCACCCAGAAGGCTATGTCCGAAATCACCCCCAACTCCCCCATGGGACAGCCATTTGTAGTGGTATCTGAAACTATAGTGGACATTATCGAGTCGACTCATTCAATCCCACAATGCACAATTCAAATTCTGGCACACTCGGTGTCCGAATTCACACACTCGTTTTCATTCACTTCCTCAAGTGGACTATATTAGTGGAGTAACGTAGGGAATAGTGAATGAGGGTATGGGTGGCGATTTCAGACAAAGCCACTCAGAACATGTCAGCATCGTATTAACAAGTACCATTCGCAATTTCTTTGCAAAATGGAAATATATCAAGTTTCCGTGCAATGTCATTATATGCTAATTGTTTGAAAATACAAGAATTTACTAGTACAGGGTTCCCATGTTCCCAGATGTATTATCATTTTTATAAATATGGCAGGACATGTAAAAATCTTAATTCCTAACATTTTAATATATAATAAAAAAATGGCAATAAAATAATATCATTGATTTTATTATATAAAATATATAATATAAAAAACATTATTTACTATTATTGTGTTATTTCTAGTATACATAAATAAATAAATATAAATATTTGTATATATAAATAAATATATATATATATATTACAGGATATGTAAAAATCAGTAGTAAATAATAAACAACAATAATAAAAAAGTGATATTATTTTGTTATTTATAATACATTATACACATTAATGATTAAATATAAAACTGATATATCACTACAGAAATAACCATGACTTTTTAAGATTTCACTGATTTCTATGACTTTTAGAGGCCTGGAAACCACAATTTGAAGGTTTTCCCAAGAGCGTGGGAACCCTGATCAGACCACTAAAGATGTTGTTTTTACAAATCACTGACATCACCGGTGCCACTGATGCTCTAATAGACTTGAGGTCCACTTAACCACCTTTTACTGCAACGATTTGCCAAACAAAGCAGCTCTAAACGACAGCCCTTGCAGAGAGCGCTAAACGAACCATGTGTGAACTCCTGACAGTCTGACGGGAAGGGCATCTGTCTCTCTTTCTGTGTCCTTCTCTGCAGTGGGAGCGTTTAGTGGGTCAGGAAGACAAAGGCCTCGCGCACCAGCTCTCCAGTGGAGCATGAAGCTGCCGCGGGAGTGAAACAGGAGAGGAGCAGCGGGCGCAGCCACACACCTCCTATATGCAGGTGTCAAAGCAGGTTTAATGCATCTATAGAGCTGTCTGGTGACAAATGTATGATTATGGAGGAGGGAAAATAAAAACAGGCCAGCTGCAGGGATTTGACAATTGAGATACGTGATGCTGAACTGGCTATTATGAAAACCAATGCAGATCATCAGACAGCTTCCTGAACTCTTTGTAGATACAAAACTTTCAGGTGGTCCTAACAAATAGGGTTGCAAAGGAGCTGAACATTTCCAGAAACTTTCCAAAAGTTTACAAAAAAATCCCGGAAAGTTTCCAAACATTCTGGAAAGTTTGCAACCCTACTAACAAAATCATATATTATGGCTTATAACACTGCACTTAACCCTGGGTTATCGTTTCTCTAAACCCCGCTTTTAACCCATGGTAAAGGAACGTTTCACACTTAACTTAACTAACCGCATTGCGGCACCAAACGTGTACCCTGTGAAACGATGCTAGCAACCGACAACCAATCACATGCCTCAAATTTAAATGCCTTGGACAGTCACGAAAACATTGCATGCTGTAACAGTGTTTGACAGAAAAAAATAGCAAACTGAATTAAAACACAACAATTTGAATGAAAAGAATGTTTCATTCTTACCTTTATAGTCCGTACAGTCTATTCAGTGTAAACTTCATATAGTATAGTTGGCAATATATACTATATGGATGCACAATTCTACAGCCTTCGTTAAGGACGCTAACTCAGGGTTTACAAAGCTTATAAATACCCAGGAGATATATATCATTTTTTTATATATGAAATATTACAGTCTTTCTGAATATTCTGATTTATAATAAATAATAAATATCTGAATAATAATAAAAACATCTATTATATCATTATTATACTATAGTGTGTATATATATATATATATATATATATATATATATATATATATATATATATATATATATATATATTACGTATGAAATATATTATATTAAATTACACATACAGTCTTTCTGAATATTCAAGATTATAATAAATAAATAATAAATATCTGAAAATAAAAAAACATTATTATCATATATATATATATATATATATATATATATATATATATATATATATATACATACATACATACACACACACTGTATTATCTTTTATAAATATATAATTTTTGAATATTTAAAAAGTATTATTTTTATAATTTTATTATAATTTACTTATTATAATTAATTATTATTATTATATCATTATATCATATATATATATATATATATATATATATATATATATATATATATATATATATATATATACACACACACACTGTATTGCTTTATAAATATAGAATTTTAGACTATTTAAAAATATTATTTTAAACATTGTATTATTTTTTATCATTTTATTATTGTTTACTTTATTTTAATTCATATTATTATATTAATTAATTATTATTATTATTAATTCATTATTATAATTGATATTACTATTATTTACTATTCTACTATTTACTATTCTATCTTTTACCTCAACGCAATATGTGTTTACAAATACTTTCTCATAGGAAACACATTCAATAACAAGTTCAATGTGAATACATTTCAAGGTGTATGTGTGTTAAGCTCACAGTTATTAGATGCAATTATATGAACGTCATCAGCCGAAATGACATAATCGTGACCTCCCTCGCTAAATCCATCAGCTTGAAAGACGACAAGTCCTGTAAACACCGCACCTGATGTGATTGGCAGCTGTCGAACAGGTTGACGTCTACAGATGGAATGTGCATTGACTCAAGGGAGGACAAAAGCAACACGCAGCTGCTCTGAAACAGGTTCCATAGTGAATCTATGAGCGATTACAGCATGATGACACAAACACACAACACACAACAAATCCTGCATCAGCTCTCACAGCTCACACACACTGTAAACCTGCTGTGACAGGGCAAACGATCGTTTCAGAGGTAATTACGAGAGGAGTTTAAAGTGCTCTAATTGAGGGATCAATTCAAGACGCCGCTCCCATGATGTGTGGATTACTGCAGAGCCAAGTCCTAATGCCACTCATTACCAAGCAGGTTGAGTCAAACACTCAAACTATCTTAAATCTCTGCTTAATAACTAGTTTTACATGTTTTTCCACAAAACACAGATCTATATATCCCTAAACGGCATTGATATTAGAAGTCAAAACTAACAAAAAACAACCAAAAAGTAATAATACGCATGTCATATATCATATATGTCAATATATCACCATGATATTTTCTTGTTTGTAAGTCACTTTCAATAAAAGCATCTACTAAACAAATAAATACAGATGTACCTTGATACAGTCAGTGCTTTCTGAACTGAGCTGAATAACGACACTATTGTTTTTTAGAGCTGCTTTACAGCAGAATTTGAATTAGTCTCATATTTGATTAAGTTTGCATCATTATTTTCCTGCTCATTACTGTAAAGCTATAGAAATAAAGGTGACTTGACTTTTTGTAAGGAAACTAAATTTCCCATCACTTGAAAACAAAAAACTTTCCATACAAAACCAGCTTCCTTAAGGAAAACCCTTTTTCCTGTTAGATAGGACCATCACAATCCCAATTGAAAAGTGGTGAATGCATTCTTAATTTATCTTCTTCAAAGCATGATGATACCTGTGATGTGGTGGGAGGGTGTAAAATGTAACATGCTCCAGTGCACGCTTACCTTTATACTCAGGTAATTATCACAGCTCCGCGACTTCACTCTGGAGTGCATAGTGCTCAGCGTTCGCGCTCAAGGTAGAAGAAAAAACATAAATATGCTAAATAAATAAATACGTTTAGTTCATTAATCCAGTGTAAGTCCATGCACTGAGCGACACAGAGCTGGACAGGTCCGCTGCACCCATGACTACGTCAGCCGGTGTCTCTCTGCTCTAATGGGAAGTTTGAGAGAGAGACAGACAGCGAGCTCGGCTACGGCCCTCCTCCCAGCTGGATAATGCATACTGATGCAATTTCCTTTAGCACTGAGAAAACACACGATCTGAGCTGCACACAAACCACAACAACACCCCCGTCCACAACTGCCCTGCAGGGGCATAGACCTTTACTACCCCCTACTTTAGAGCGGCCAAAGCCTCCCCCTCTCCTGCCTCTTTGTCCTGACAAAACAAATGGACTAGGGTTTCAGCTTATGCTGTCGCTTTTGTAAAAGAAGGAGGGGGAAAAAGAAGACATCAGCATGCCATTGGTGGCTCAGGTCACTCAACTACAATAGAGCTACTCTAAATCTTGTCAGGGAAACGGATAATCCAAAAACTAGAGCTGACACAAACTAGAACGGTTCAAAACAAACAAAAAACTGCTTTGGATTTCATGTAACACTTTACTTGAAGCCTTTATTTATAAAGCATTATACAAGTATTTGGTCACACTTAGGGTCCACTTCTCACCATTAACTATGACTTTGCCTCAATACACTCCTAATTACTGCGTATTAATAGTTAGTAAGGTAGTTGTTAAGTTTAGGTATTGGGTAGGATTATGGGATGTAGAATATGGTCATGCAGAATAAGGCTATAATGTGTGCTTTATAAGTACTTATAAATAACCATTATCCTAGTAAAATGCATGCTAATACGCAATTTGTTAAAAGTGAGAATTGGATCTTAAACTAAAGAGTTACCAAGTATTTTTAATGCATTAATTATGCCTTGTAATGCATGATTTCATGGATAATTAATACATATATCTATTCAATGTTACACCTTTAGAAAGCATAATGCATTAAAACACATGACAAACAGCCAGAGGTAACAAGTAATCTGCACATATTATAATGCACTTTTTAACTATTATTTATTAAAAGATAATGCGTTACAGCACATACTTTGAATACCTTTATATATAAAGGCTTCAAGTAAATTGTTACAAAATTTAAATGGATCCTATTATGCCTCTTTTTACAAGATGTAAAATAAGTCTCTGATGTCCTCAGAGTGTGTATGTGAAGTTTTAGCTCAAAATACCCTATAGATAATTTTTTTATAGCATGTTAAAAACTTTTTGATGGTGAGCAAAAACATGCCGTTTTTTTGTGCATGTCCCTTTAAATGCAAATGGGCCGCTGCTCCCGCCCCCTTTCTAGAAGAGGGCGGCTCTTCAAGAGCTCGTGTTAGCAACTCCGACGCAGACACGCACTGAAAATTTTCAAACCGGAGTCTGACAAAGATGGAGAGACTCAAGAACAGTCTTGAGAGAACAGAGAAGTACAACATGTACAACAGAGAAGTACAACATGTAGAATAAGACATGACGTCTCTGAATGGTTAGTTGGTGATTTTATGGAGCTGATGTGGAGTTAACTATCTTCAAGTCATTGATAAGCACATTCTGTCATGATAATCTATACATCGCTCATGTGGGAACTTTTGTAAAATGAGCCAGAGAATATCTGCTGGATGGAGATAGAACAGGTATAGTTTAGTTTAATTACGGTTATATCTTGTGTTATCATCTTACTTTTATGGCATGCTATAGCATCGTAATAAAGTAAAAGCTTGTTGTAGTCCCTAACAGCCATGTTGTAGCCCTTAAAAAGCAATTTGTGTAAAAGAAAATATCTCCCTTTGCATTGAACTTTGAGCGTTGTAACTTTGCAGGTATTGTTTATGCTCAAACAGCGACACTACACACTAACTAAAGTTAAAAATAATCAAGGACTCAATATTCTGCATTATACAGAGACAATTTTCCTGTATAGATAAATATTTGCATAGTAAATAAAAACAAAAGGTAACACTTTACAATAAGGTTTCATTGGTTAATATTAGTTAATGTATTAACTAAAATGAACTAATCACAAGCAATATATTTGTTACTGTATTTGTTAATGTTAGTTAATAAAAATACAGCTGTTCATGGATTGTTCATGTTAGTTCACAGTGCATCAACTAATGTTAACAAGATTTGAATAAAGTATTAGTAAATGTTGAAATTAACATTAACAAAGACAAATGCTTTATAAGTGCAGTTCATTATTAGTTCATGTTAACTAATGTAGTTAACTAATGACCATTATTTTAAAGTGTTACCAACAAAATAAACCTTTTTTATATCTTAACTAATTCTCCCTGAGATAAATGAAGAGCTAATAGAGACTCTTATTTTTCACATAGAAAATCAAAATGAAAACAAAGCTCTTATATCTTGATTGATTCTCCTTGACAGTGAGAATAAATGAATAGGAAATGGAGACTCTTAAGTCTTAACTGCTTCTCATGAGAATCTAAATACTAACACAGGAAAGAAAATCAAAACATACATTTTATATCTCTGTTGTTTACCCTTGACAGCACTGAGATTAAATGAAGAGCAAATACTTTACCATAAGGTTACATTAGTTACATTAACTACATTAGTTAACATGAACTAACAATGAAAAATACGTCTAAAGCATTCGTTAATCTTAGTTAATGTTAATCTCAATATTTTCTTATACCTTATTAAAATCAAAAGTTGTATCTGTTGGCATTAGTTAATACACTGTGAACATTTTTATTAGCTAACATTAATATGAATGCACGATATATCAGCTACCATATCGGTATTAGGTGATATACACTCACCTAAAGGATTATTAGGAACACCTGTTCAATTTCTCATTAATGCAATTATCTAATCAACCAATCACATGGCAGTTGCTTCAATGCATTTAGGGGTGTGGTCCTGGTCAAGACAATCTCCTGAACTCCAAACTGAATGTCAGAATGGGAAAGAAAGGTGATTTAAGCAATTTTGAGCGTGGCATGGTTGTTGGTGCCAGACGGGCCGGTCTGAGTATTTCACAATCTGCTCAGTTACTGGGATTTTCACGCACAACCATTTCTAGGGTTTACAAAGAATGGTGTGAAAAGGGAAAAACATCCAGTATGCGCGCAGTCCTGTGGGAGAAAATGCCTTGTTGATGCCAGAGGTCAGAGGAGAATGGGCCGACTGATTCAAGCTGATAGAAGAGCAACTTTGACTGAAATAACCACTCGTTACAACCGAGGTATGCAGCAAAGCATTTGTGAAGCCACAACACGCACAACTTTGAGGCGGATGGGCTACAACAGCAGAAGACCCCACCGGGTACCACTCATCTCCACTACAAATAGGAAAAAGAGACTACAATTTGCACGAGCTCACCAAAATTGGACAGTTGAAGACTGGAAAAATGTTGCCTGGTCTGATGAGTCTCGATTTCTGTTGAGACATTCAGATAGCAGAGTCAGAATTTGGCATAAACAGAATGAGAACATGGATCCATCATGCCTTGTTACCACTGTGCAGGCTGGTGGTGGTGGTGTAATGGTGTGGGGGATGTTTTCTTGGCACACTTTAGGTCCCTTAGTGTCAATTGGGCATCGTTTAAATGCCACGGCCTACCTGAGCATTGTTTCTGACCATGTCCATCCCTTTATGACCACCATGTACCCATTCTCTGATGGCTACTTCCAGCAGGATAATGCACCATGTCACACAGCTCGAATCATTTCAAATTGGTTTCTTGAACATGACAATGAGTTCACTGTACTAAAATGGCCCCCACAGTCACCAGATCTCAACCCAATAGAGCATCTTTGGGATGTGGTGGAACGGGAGCTTCGTGCCCTGGATGTGCATCCCACAAATCTCCATCAACTGCAAGATGCTATCCTATCAATATGGGCCAACATTTCTAAAGAATACTTTCAGCACCTTGTTGAATCAATGCCACGTAGAATTAAGGCAGTTCTGAAGGCGAAAGGGGGTCAAACACAGTATTAGTATGGTGTTCCTAATAATCCTTTAGGTGAGTGTATGTTCATTTTTGATGTTATCGTTATCGGCCTGATAAGAAAACGTGTCCGATTTATTAAAGCCAATAAAGTGGATAAGTGATAAGTGGATTATTTCCTTCAGCTTAGACACTTCAGATGTGCACTGTTCACCATGATGGTTTTGAATTGCTTGAAATATGATTGGAATCACTTTAAAAAGAAAAATACGCTTAAGTGCAACGTGTGCCGCGCAAGTTTGTCATATAGGCTACATCAAATTACAATGAGAACATTATAATTGTGTGCTTGGGACTTTTAATGGTGAGACTTTTGTTTTTGTATACAGTCTCTCAAAAATCATATAAAAATTTTGATTTATATTTATCGGCCAATATAAATGTTATCGGCTTTCAAATATAACCACAATTTTACCACAATTTTCCACAATTTTCATATTGGTGCATCACTACTGTAAAGTTTTGTCGAAATATCTTGAATCTCTAAACCAGAGCTGACATCAAATCATATGTAGGTTATTATCTAAACCTAAGTTACCCCAAAAAAACATTGTTAATAAAAGTAGCAATTAACCTTCTTGTACACAAGCATGTTAATTGCACTTAAATTGAAATATTGAGTTAAGTCACAATGTGATTGGAAGGCATACAAGAAAAAGTGAATGAAAACGTAAATGGTGAATATTTGCACATTTTGCTGCGTGTGCCACACCTGTGCAGAGCGTGTGGAAAGCATGAACATGTCTGTACACTGCGATGGAATGTGTAACTCCAAACATGTCAGAGTCATCCATTACCACCCTAAACATCTGCCAGACCTGAAGCACACAGTCAGTGAGGAGAGAGATCATGTAAACCCAATCACATGAAATGACTCTTTGTGCACAGAGGAGCGAGTGTAGTATTGGTAATCATGTTAGGTTATATTTAGAAGAGCTGAATTCTTTACACACATACACCACTATGACACATCTTAGAGATTTGTAAGGATTTACGTCTGGGTTTAGCCCATCTCACAATATGCTTTGTAAATATTTGCCACAGCTCATCATTGAATCTAAATGAGTAATTTAAGCAATAGCTCACCCT
This sequence comes from Paracanthobrama guichenoti, assembly GCA_018749465.1. NCBI lineage: Eukaryota > Metazoa > Chordata > Actinopteri > Cypriniformes > Gobionidae > Paracanthobrama > Paracanthobrama guichenoti. The sequence goes on from CM031958.1 coordinate 38,767,246, forward strand.
CAATCTTCAACAACAGTTTGCTGTTGCATGAAAAAGACGTGTTAACATTTATGCATTTGGCAGATGCTTTTATCGACTTGCACTGCATCTAAACTCTACAATTGATCAGTTCATGCATTTCCAGGAAATCAAACTCATGGCCTTGATCTATTGTTTGAGCTAAAGGAACGCATGAAGATGCTTTAAAAACTCTTTTTTTTTGTGTGTCACTTTAAAAAGCATACAGATTTGAAACAACATAAGAATGAGTAAATAATGACAAACAGTAGTTCAAACAGTAAAGCATGGCACAAGCAATGCCAAGGTCTTGGGTTTGATTCCCAGGGAATGCATGAGCTGATCAAATGTAGATGCAAGTTGCTTTGGAAGCGTCTGCCAAATGCATAAAAGTAAATGTAATAATAAAAGCACTGTGTTTCACCATATTGAAATTGCACTACATGAATGTGTGCAGAAAAAAAGAAAAGAAAAACAGGAAATGCCTCTGGTATCTGATGGAGGTATTTAAGGGTTTTAATAAACACAGCCAGTATCTCTACAGGCATCCCATCTAATGATAATTCATCCTATTCTCCACTAGAGGGAGGTTCTTCACACTGCAGGTCAAGACTGAACTTGTTTAGCCTGATATACAGTTCAATCATACCAGCACAGTGTGATTTAAACTTCATACTTAACAAATTAAGTTTTAATTGCCAGACTCCTGCTGAAGAACCGCAGTACATATAATCCTGAAGATCCACCAGAACAAATAGAGTCAGAGAATATTGTGAAATATTATTACAATTTAAATAATTTGAATATTTTTTCACATGTAATGTATTCCTGTGATCAAAGCTGAATGTTACTCCAGTCTTCAGTGTCACATGATCACATGATCCATGAAATAACTTACTTTTCTTCTCTGCGTTTCTCCTCTTCTCTAGCTTTTATTATTATTATTATACATTTTATTTATAGGCGCCTTTCATGGCACTCAAGGACACCTTACAAAGTCCATAAAAAACAATGACATCAAACAATAAAGCCAATACAGCAACAGACAACAACAAACATTCAAATCACATAAAAGCCTGCCTAAACAAATGAGTTTTAAAAAAAAAACTGGAAGACTTTTCGGAAGTTGTCTAATAAACCTGGCACTGTATATTAGGAATATAGTTGGCTCTTTGAAAATTAGATTTTGCTTCTCTTTTGGATAAAACCGTCTGCTAAACGCATAAATAAAAATCACTATAACCCTAACAGAATAGTGAAGTCCACACCATGCACAGCTATCAACATAATGACATCACTGGAATTACTTTTACTATTTTTTCCACGCTGATGAAAACCTTGACAGCCAATCAGAATGCATCTGCCTTTAAATGCTTAGAATAAACAAAGCTATTGCCTGTTTTTCAACTATTTTATTTTGTGCTCCAAAAAAAGTAATGTCTTGATTATTCTCAGACCATTTCAGTTTAATTCCAGGTTTTTAAATGTGTATTACAGACCGACATGCAGTGCACAAATGACCTTGGGTTAAGAGGTAAAGTATCACTACACAGTAGCTGTCTAATCTATAAATCCCTGCTGTGGTACATCAAGCTGTTCAATTCAAGGCTGTGCACAATCATCTCGCTCTCGGGTGGCTTAACAAGAACTCAAGATTCATTACAAAGTAAAAGTTCTGTTAAATCAGTATGTGTTATGTTCCCGCTCATTAACAGACGCTCACAGCAGCTTAACAAACATTTGTCCGTGCAGACAGGTATGGCATGATGAGGAATAAAAACACACAGCATCTGCCATCAACATCAGTCACGTTTCCTGTTTTTCAAAAGCGGCTGCTGAAAATATCTCAAAATATGTTCTTCAAACTTAGAAACTCCATTTTGTGAGATGCTAAAAAACAGATAAGACCCTCCCCGGTGACAGCGGCCATCTGATAACACCACCAACACAAATTAGTCCAATGATGGGCACAGCAGCCCTGCTCGCTTTCCCATAATCGTAACTCAAGTGTGCGACAGATAACCCGTGACCACCACGCAAAACAGCTCTCGAGCCAAACATCTGCCCTGATACTCTGTGATTCTGCTGTCGTAGATTGTGACTATTACTTGCCAACATTTATTTAATCTGTCTTCTGAAGAGAATGAGAAACTTCATATGGGAGAATCTAATGAAACTCCTGGCTATATTTGACACTAAAATCTAAAGTAAGAAAATTAATTGAGTCTTTGCTTCTCAGATCCCCCAACCCCCAATCTCAAATGTCTCTCATGTACAGTTAAAAAATATATCTCCAAATTGTCTTGCAACTGATTCCATTTGTTACTATTTTTCTTAAGGAATTGTTGGAGAAACATCTGACACGCTTAAATTAATTTTGTATGTTTTTGAAAGAAGACTCTTCTGCTCACTAATAGTGCAATTATTTGATCAAAAAATACAGTAAAATCAGTAATATTGTGAAATATTATTACAATTTAAAACAAGTGTTTTCTATGTGAATATATGTTACAATATAATTTATTCCCGTGATCAAAGCTGAATTTATCATCATTACTCCAGTCTTCAGTGTCACATGATCCTTCACAAATCATTCTAATATGCTGATTTGCTGCACACACACACACACACACACACACACAGACACACACACACACACACACACACACACACACTTCTCTAGCTTGCTTCCAAAACAAGTTGTCTAATAAAACCTGCCACTGTATAATAGAAATATAGTTGGCTCTTTGACAAATTTGCTTTTGCTCCTCTTTTGGACAAAACAGTCTGCTAAATGCCTAAATGTAAACGTAATGAAAATAACAGAATAGTGAAGTCCACACCACAGCCATCAACATAATGACACAGAGAAACATTTATTCCGGTTGATGAATGCTAAAAACTTTGACAGCCAATCAGAATGCATCTGCCTTTAAATGCTTAGGATTTTTGTTGGAGCATTGGCATATTTTGAGATGGTATGAGCATCTCTGTGATTGACAGATGTGGAGTATGCTGACGTACAGTTCGTAAGGCTGATGCGGGTCAGTTTGACATCAGTGTTTGCTGAGGAGGGGAAGCCCAGCCGGGTCTGTCCTGCACACACGCTCACCCTGCTGTGGAATGTGACACCCTGATCTCACTGCAGGCCACCCGCGCTTTACTGCAACACTTCCTGCATGACCTCCATGGCAAAAAACACTAAAAGCTCTCTTCACTGCTGGTGTCAATCATCCGCAGCCAAAAATTATACGTCTAACTACAACACGGGCCATAGGAGTCAATCATTAAATACAAGATTATTTCTCTAGAGTTTCAGAGGAGAACTGGTTAATTTGAGGTTACCAGCATTGTTCAATACAGAAATTAAAACTTTTATTCCGCAAGGATGCATTAAATTGATTGAAAGTGACAGTAAAGACATTCATAATGTTACAAAAGGTTTCTATTTCAAATAAACATTGTCATTGAATTTTTGAAGAATTAACTGTTTTCAACATTGATATTAATAGTAAATATTTCTTGAGCAGCAAATCCTCATATCAGAATGATTTGTGAAGGATCATGTGACACTGAAGCCTGGAGCAATGATGCTGAAAATTCAGCTTTGATCACAGGAATACATTGCATTTTAAAATATATTCAAATTTAAAATGTGAAATGTTTTACTGTGTTTCTGATCAAATGCATGCAGCTTGGTGAGCATAAGAGACTTTAAAAAATGATATCAAAATCTTACTGACCCCAAGCTTTTGAATTTGTAAATTGCAGTGTGTGCATACATAAACACACACACACAAACTTTTTTTTTTACGTTTCCCATGGGAGTAGCAGGCAATGAACAATCCTTTCTAAAGTGTAACACAAGGGCTGAATTGTACAGCTTACAACAGCAATAAGACACCAATGTTCAATAAATCATTAAATGTACCATCAGCCAGGTAACTGGCTTATAAGCAATGCAGTGCATTTCACAATATCTCTGAACAGGACTCATCCGATCACACTAATCAAATAAGACCATCAGCTATGCTATTAATCTAAAATATCAAACAGAATTTACTCACATAGGTGAATCTCTACATCCAGCGTTCAGTGTGTGTATCATCTCTAGATCCAGTAGATGTGAGTCTGCAGACGTCATGCAGAGAAAGAGACATTAGTGCTCTGAGCACCTCACATGGCCTTGAGAAAACACACACACACACACACACACACACACACACACACACACACACACACACACACACACACACACACAGAGCTGGTCTGGGAATCAAGTTTTCTCTGCTGTGGGAGTGACCGGCACAGACAGAAGCCTGATATCAGACGGACACAACTCGACCAAGGTCGCCGATCCGAGTGTGTATTGTGTATTTTGGGAAACAGTCTCAGAAAAACATTAAGCTGCTCTTCTGTAGCTAATGGAGTTCAGTTTAATTTAAGCGTGTCAGATGTTTCTCCAACAATTCCTTAAGACAAATAGAAGCAAATGGAGTCAGTTGCAAGACAATTTTGAGGTATTTCTTTAAACCATACATGAGAGATGTTTGAGCAGTTTTTTTTGTAGGGGGAAAAATCTAAGCAAAGACTCAGTTGGATGTAACTATTAAAATTTCTATAAAACTATTGAGATATTAAAGGGATTGCATTGGGGATTTCTCCTTCCCAGCCAGAGCCAATTGTGTAAAAAACCCCACAAAAAAAACCCATTTCAATATTGCTTAATGGTTGCTCGTCCATAGCTCAAGAAACGTCTCGGTTACGTATGTAACCCTCGTTCCCTGAAGGAGGGAACGGAGACGTACGTCGGAACTGACCAACGAATTGGGATCTGTTTTCAGAGACCAATCTGCTTCGAGTGTTTCTAAACGAGCCAATATCGATTGGCATGCGGTCCACGCTCCGCCGCCGCTGTGCGGTATAAATCTGAAGTGGAATACCGCATCCTCGCTTTTCATCTGAGGAGCCGAAACAAGTGGCTCGGCCTTCAGCTGAAGCACAGCACCTGGCGACGGGACGTACGTCTCCGTTCCCTCCTTCAGGGAACGAGGGTTACATACGTAACCGAGACGTCCCCTTTCAGTCGGTCACGTTCGACGTACGTCGGAACTGACCGACGAATTGGGATCCCTACCAACACGCCAGGTTGCTGGCCCTTCCAGCGCCCTGCTTGAGCTCACTGGACCGCTCCATCATTGGAGAGGAAGTCAGGGCTCCAGGCAGGGAAGGACAGTCACTGCTGTTCCTGCAAGACCCACTCAGAGTGACTATTGGATAACGCTGGGAAAGCGTACCCGTTTGGGAACGGAACGACTGCGGGGCCACGTGCCTCAACGGAGGGAGAGGTGGCAAATTACACATAAGGACTAGCCTATCAGGGTAGTACAATATATGGCAGTCTCTGGGGTGGATCCAGCCTGATTCCAGGGGGGAAGAACACCGCCAGAGACGACAGAGCGAGCTCTGTCAAGGGAAAGACACGGGGCTAGCCGAGTAGGGTAGCTGGTACCGTGGAGAATACACATATGGGGTTGCTGTTAGGGAACCGCTACATATGGAACCCAGCCTACACACACGTTCCACAAGCTTACGGGTGCAGGCCTGGCGTCAGACGGCCGCAACGTCTGACACCGAAGGGGTGACGGAGGAGCTCGACAGGGTTCGCCATTTTCTGGGGAACACGACTGGAGATAAATAACGCGACGATCCGCCCAGGGGCGGGAATGGCGTCGCAAGCCGACACTAGAACGGGCACTTCGCGCTACTGGCCACTGGGGCGAGTACACGGGAAGATACCGGCTCTACACGGAGGCTATAGAATCTAGCTTAACGTGTTAGGTGTCGCCCAGCCCGCAGCTCTACATATATCTGTTAGCGAGGCGCCTGAGCCAGCGCCCAGGAGGAGGCTACACTCCTAGTTGAGTGCGCTCGCAACCCGAACGGGCAGGGCACCTCTTGGGACTGGTACGCCAAGACAATAGCATCCACTATCCAGTGGGCTAACCTCTGCTTGGAGACAGCCTTTCCTTCTGCTGGCCTCCGTAACAGATGAAGAGCTGTTCTGAGGTCCTAAGGCTGAAGTTCGGTCCACGAGTTCAAAGGTCCACGAGCAGCGTGCAGGTTCACCACCTGGTCCCGGAAAGGATGGGACAGAGCAAAGCCAGGGCTGGGTTGACCTGCCTACCCTCTTGATGGAGGCCAATGCAGCGCTTGCAGGTTCACCACCTGGTCGAAGGGAGGGAAAGGAGTGCTCTCAGGGAAGTCCCAAGAGGGCACGTATCCGGATTCAGCCTCCTCAACCCCTGAGAGTTACCTGGCCTAAGGAATTCATCAAGGCACGATATCGCTATTGACATACACGGAGACAGTCTTCGCTCCAACCCATCTTGCAGGAAGAACACCACTCAACGAAACAGGTTCCACTTCAATGCATAGAGGCGCTTCAATGCATAGAGGCGCCTCAGAGGGGCTCTAGCGAAGTGATGGTGTCCACCACTGCCTGTGATAGACCACCTAGAACCTCCGCGTCCCGTCCAGGGACCAGACATGGAGTTTCCAGAGGTCTGGACGCGGGTGCCATAGTGCGCCCCGTCCCTGAGAAAGTAGGTCCTTCCTCAGAGGAATGGGCCAGGGAGGTGCTGTCGCGAGGAGAGTTAGTTCGGAGAACCAGGTCCGGTTGGGCCAGTAGGGCGCAACTAGCAAGACCTGCTCCTCGTCCTCCCTGACTTTGCACAGTGTCTGTGCGAGAAGGCTCACTGGGGGGAACGCATACTTGCGTAGGCCCCGGGGCCAGCTGTGTGCCAGTGCATCCGTGCCGAGGGTGCCCCCGGTCAGGGAGTAATACAGCTGGCAATGGGTCGACTCTGGAGAGGCAAACAGGTCTACCTGTGCGGCTCCGAAGAGGCCCCATATCAGCTGGACCACCTGGGGATGGAGTCGCCACTCCCCCGGAGGTGTCGGCTGCCGTGAGAGCTCGTCGGCTGTCCGGTTGAGCGCACCTGGGATGTGAATGGCGCGAAGCGACCTCAGATGCTTCTGACTCCAAAGGAGGAGATGGCGGGCGAGCCGGAGCATGCAACGGGAGCGTAGACCACCCTGACGGTTGATGTGCGCAGCGGCGCGCAGTGCTGTCCGTGCGGACCAGTACGTGCTTGCCCTGTAGCGGCTTTTTTAGGCGGCCCAGAGCAAGACGTACTGCCAGTAGCTCTAGGCAATTGATATGCCAATGCAGTTGGGGCCCCGTCCACAGACCCGAAACTGCATGCCCGTTGTACGTGGCCCCCCAGCCGGTGGATGAGGCATCCGTGAAGACCACAGCATGCCTGGACACCTGTTCTAGGGGCACTCCCACCCGTAGAAACGAAGGGTCCGCCCACGGGCTGAAGGTTTGGCGGCAGTAAGGGGTAACTGAGACCCGGTACTTGCCGCTCTGCCACGCCCATCTCGGGACTCGGCTGTGAAGCCAGTGCTGAAGCGGTCTCATATGTAGCAATCCGAGCGGCGTTACCGCGGCTGCAGATGACATATGCCCCAGGAACCTCTGAAAGAACTTCAGTGGGACCGCTGTCCTGCCTTTGAACGTATTCAAGCAGTTCAGCACTGATCGAACTCGCTCCTCTGTGAGGCGCGCAGTTCGATTGACCGAATCCAGCTCCATACCGAGATAAGAGATCCTCTGTGTGGGACAGAGTTTGCTCTTCTCTCGGTTGACCCGAAGGCCCAACAGGCTGAGGTGACGGAGCACCAGGTCCCTGTGTTCGCACAACTGCTCTCTGGACTGGGCGAGTATGAGCCAGTCGTCGAGGTAGTTGAGGATCCGAACGCCGCGTTCTCTGAGCGGAACAATGGCTGCCTCCGTGACTTTCGTGAAGACACGGGCGACAGGGACAGCCCGAAGGGCAGGACGGCAAGCAAATTAAATCGCGTAGCCGAGTCTGATGGTACGGCTGAGCCAGCGAGACGGCCTGGGGAGCTCTAGCCAGGCCCCCAGGAACCGGACAAGCGGGACCATCGGCACCACAGACGTACCCGGGGTGGGGCAGCGAGGTGGGAGACTCAGACCCGACTCGGGAGGCCCGGCGGCCCGGAGTGTTGTCTGAGCCTCCCCAGGTGGGGCAGAGAGTGGGTGAGAAGGCTTGGTTGCGTCCTCGGTGCCCACTCTGCTGCCCCCTGCCTGGGGAAGGCAGGAGGGAGGAGTACTCAAGTTCGACCCGGGAGGCCTGGAGGCGGCCCGGAAAATCGACTGAGCATTCCTGGGTTGGACAGAGTGTGGGTGAGAAGGCCTGGAGGCGTCCTCGGTGCCCACACTGCTGCCCACTGGCGAAAGGAGGGGAGGCGAGGAGTGGCAAGGCCCGGGGGCGTCGCACACTGCCCGCCTGGGCCTCCTGGAGCCCAGGGAGGGAGGAAACTGCTCTCTTAGTGAGTATGTGGGTACCGCTAGTCTCCGAAGAGCCAGCGACAGGGGTGTTGTGTGTGTGTAGACCCCCCGGTCCTCCTCCCGGGGGGGTGGGGAGATGTGCGGACACCACCTCCCGTCGAGCAGTCCCTCTCGTCCCTGGGCTGCCCGTCTCAGGGCCGCTTGCCCCTACGCTTGCCGGCAGGCTTAGCGGAGCCCTGAGCGGGTTGGCGCCCCCTTTCGTCCGGCGCCCTGCTGCCCGGGTGGAGGCTGCTGCTTGGGCTTAGCAGGGGCGGAGGCGGACGCAGGGGACGCCCGCGCGACGAGCAGGCGGAGGCGCTGCAGCCGACGACTGGGTGGAGGCAGCAGCAGGTCGTCGGGGCAGGATATTTTTGATCGCCTCCGTCTGCTTCTGGGCCATCGAGAACTGCTGGGCGAAGTTCTCGATGGCGTCGCCGAAGAGGCCGGCCTGGCAGACAGGGGCGTTGAGGAACCGCACCTTGTCAGTATCACGCATGTCTGCCAGGTTCAGCCACAGGTGGCGTTCCTGGACCACTAAGGTGGACATCGCCCGACCCAGGGAGTTTTCCACCTTTCGTCGCCCTGAGGGCGAGGTCCGTCGCCGTGCGCAGTTCCTGCATAACGCCTGGGTTAGAACTACCCTCGTGCAGTTCCTTGAGCGCTTTGGCTTGGTAAACCTGCAGGAGCGCCATGGCATGCAAAGCCGACGCGGCCTCTCCGCAGGCTGTGTCAGCGCGGACGAGAACTTACACGCCCGGGAGGGGAGACGTGGGTTACCCCGCCAGTCGGTGACGGTCTTGGGACACAGTTGCATCGCAACCGACCGTTCGACTGGGGGGATCCCCACGTAGCCCTTAGCCGCGCCGCCATCGAGGGTAGTGAGGACGGAGGAACCAGTCGATCGATGTCTGGCGCTGAAGGGCGCCAGCCACGACCTCGTGAGTTCCTGATGCACCTCCGGGAAGAATGGAACTGGGGCGGGGTGCTGAGAACCAGCACGGGCCGCTCCGAGAAACCAATCATCCAGCCGCGAGGGCTCGGGACACGGTGGAGGGTTCCACTCGAGCCCGACCCTCGCGGCAGCCCGGGAAAGCATAGCCGTGAGCTCTGGATCAGGCTCGGGCAACGCTACCACACCCGAAGGGGGCAACGCAGCCGAGTCTTCATCTCCAGAGTCCATTAGCTCGTCCCCCGATGCAGCAATCGACATCATGTCCTCAGCCGGAGCTCCAAAGGTACCGGCTGGCCCCCCATGGGAGGGACCAGGACGCTCCCTTGGAAGCTCCACCGGCGCAGCGGAGGGGGGAGGGTCCCGAGGGGCTTGGTGTCCCGTCGGGGGTGCCCTCACAGTTACCCTCAGGTCTCCACCAAAGGCATCAGCAGCCCTCTGCTTTGCAGCGGGAGGACCACTAGATCGGGGGATGCACAATGGGACTCCACCCCTTTTGAGGTAATCGAGCCTAGACCGTAGGACTGCGATGGTCATGTTCCCGCAGTGGGAACATGAGTCATTCACAAAAGCTGCCTCAGCGTGCTGAACGCCCAAACACGCGAGGCAACGATCGTGACCGTCAACTGGGGACAGGAAGCGACTGCATCCAGAAACACACGGTTTGAATGGCATCTTGGAGATGCAGGGTCAAACCGTGTTTTGCTCTTTTAGAGAGGAAAGAAAGCTCTACTAGTGCTGAAGCACACAGGGGAGATGGCCGCGGCTCACAGCAGTTCAAAGGTGCAAGCCTGCTGTGAGCACTCAGAGGACGCCCAGGCAGGCTGAGAACAGCTGATCCCTCGAGAAGCGACCACCCGCTGAATTGCGCCGTCACACCCGCACCCGGAAGTCGAGCGATCCTTCCCGACTCGTCTTTTTGAGAGAACACTCTTCGCAAGATTAGACAACAACAGGGTTCGGCTCCGAAGTAGAAAGCGAGGATGCGGTATTCCACTTCCGTATTTATACCCGCACAGCGTGGACCGCATGCCAATCGATATTGGCTCGTTTAGAAACACTCGAAGCAGATTGGTCTCTGAAAACAGATCCCAATTCGTCGGTCAGTTCCGACGTACGTCGAACGTGACCGACTGAAAGGGAACTTCATTTAAGTGTCTCAACAATTCCTTAGGAGAAATAAAAACAGAAACAAATGCATGAGAATTTTCTGAATTAATCTCTAATTAATCACATTTCTATTTATGAAAGAATTGAGATATTAAAGAGATTGCATTGGTAATTTTTTCCTTCATAGCTGGGGCAGATCTGAATATGTATTGTGTATTTTGGGAAACAGACTAAATAAAAAAGGTTTCTCTTTCATAACACAAGAGACTTGACTGAATGCATTTTTTTCCTACAAATCTTTAAGAGAAATAAATGTCAACTGCATAACAATTTTGAGATCTTTTCTGAATCTGTAGGTGAGACTGGCACAAGACAAGCGCACGATTTTTCTACAATTGAGATAATAAATCAATTGCATTGGTGATCTTTTCTTCCTAACCAGGTCCGATCCGAGTGTGCATTGTATATTTTGGGAAGCAGAACACCAAGGATAAATGTACATTAAGAAAACACACAGCGACCCACAGTATGTCCTTCTATGGGAACTACTTGACCTCCCAGTCAAACGGTGTTTAGACCACATGGAGATAATGGGAGACGCTCGAGGGTTTATATTTAACCACACTTTCAGTGTTTGGTGAGGACAGACTCAAACATTCATCAATCTCAGTCGCAAACAATCAGTCTCAACGATGCAGCTAATAGATGGTCATTAAAAACAAACACCCTGTCCCACAGCTGGACCGGACCACATGGCTGAAAACATTACACTGGGATATTTTTACAGTATTCCATATATACAAGATCTGAACTTTTTTTTTTTTTTTTTTTTTTCAATCAAAGAAATCAAAACAGTCATTGTTGCTAAACTGAATCAAAATGTTTAATTTAAGAATAGAGGACAAATTCTAAGATGAATCTTAGATGAAGCCAGGATTAGGAACGATATAAACGTGCCTTAGAAAAAAAACATCACTGGTGTGCATCTTGAGATAAAACAATGGCACTGACATATTTTATGATATGTAAGTGCAAGTTACTTTCTTTTAAGACAGATCAAACATGCATTTTAGCCCGGGACTATAGCTTAAATCTTGTTTGTGAAACCAGGGTAAAAGATAAAATGCATAACAATATTAATGTTTGAGGTGCTTGTTGGCAAGTACACAGCAACAAACCACTTAAGAAAGACCTTAGTTATAATCATATTATCAAGTCATAATCGTATGGTATTATCACGAATGGGTTTCTTTACTTTAGTGGTTTGTTGCTTGCAGATTTCAATATTCTGCTTATTTTTTTCCACGTCAGTCAAATATTGTGATATCAACTATTTCATATAAACTCGCCCCTAAACCACATGCAAAAACTAATTAAACTGTGAACAGATTTTTTTAAAATTTTTATTTGAATTATAATTTCTATTGATGGCAGTTCAAAAGTAGTAACAAAATAGACCTTTAAATGTGTTTGACCACAGTTTGTTTTGTTACAGTATTTACCAGCAGGGGTTAACTGCTGAAACTAACCAGCCAAACCTCAACACCATGGGTGGTCAGTTCTTGGACAGAAAATGATGCAAACTGACAGTCAAACGCCTGGCTACACGAAACTACAATTTACACTACAGGTTTGGAATGATCAGGATTTATTAATGTTTTTGAAAGAAGTCTCCTGTGCTCACCAAGGCTGCATTTATTTGATCAAAAATACAGTAAAAACAGTAATATTGTGAAATATTATTACAATTTAAAATACCTGTTTTCTATGTGAATATATGTTAAAATGTAATTTATTCCTGTGATCAAAGCTGAATTTATCATCATTACTCCAGTCTTCAGTGTCACATGATCCTTCACAAATCATTCAGATATGATGATTTGATTTTTCTGAAACATTTCTGTTTATTATTAATGTTGAAAACAGTTGTGCTGCTTAATATTTTTGTGGAAACCGTGATGCATTTTGTTTCAGGATTCTTTGATGAATAGAAAGGTCAAAAGAACAGCATTTATTTAAAAGAGAAAATAGCATTTCTTCTTTCTTTTTTTATCATACTTGGAAGTCAGCATATGAGAATGATTTCTGAAGACTGGAGTAATGATGCTGAAATACAGCTTTGATCACAGGAATAAATGATATTTTAAAATATAGCAAAACAGAAAACACTTGTTATAAATTCTAATTTTTGGTCAAATAAATGCAGCCTTGATGAACAGAGACTTCTTCCAAAAACTTTTGACCAGTGGTGTACATGGTTGCTCTCAGTTGTCACTGCACACAGTATTTTATGGCAGAGGAACTCCAGGGATCATTCGCACCTGTCATCCATCCGCCTCCTGCCGAGCGTGTGTTCAGACAGACAGACCTGGGAACACAAAGACCACTGTCTTCTCTATACCGTAAGCACAGGTGGCTGGAGAACCGAGGGCTCGCGTTACACAAACACACACACTCTTGTGATATCAGCTGAGGTTTGACTCTGGGAATGTGATCCAACTCACAGGCCAAACAGAGAAGGAAAACTACCTTGACCCAAACACAGAGTTCAGACTTGAGGTTAAAGGTCAGTAAAAACACCAGTGGTCACAAAATAACAGTGCCAAAATGAACATCTATGAAGAGTGCTTTAACTTTAATCCTGCCCATAACAATGAGAGAAGCCTCAGTTCTGAAAGCCAAGTCCTAGATACTTTCGAGATTTGTGTAGCAAAAAAATAAAGCAGAAGAAAATGTATGCTACTGTCATATTTGCTTGTGCCAAAGTTGAAGCGAATGAATTTGAATTAGCTGCAATTTTGGTAACACTTTAGCACAATAAGGTTCCATTTGTTAACATGAGCTAATAATGAAATATACTTCTAAAGCGTTTATTAATCTAAGTTGATGTTAATTTAGTTTTATTTGTTATTATTTTATGGATCTGAGCTGACATGAACAGCTGTATTTTTATTAACTAATGTCAAAACATTTATAAATACTGTAACAAATGTATTGTTCATTGTATTGTTGTTAATGCATTAACTAATGGGACTTTAGTGTAAAGTGTTACCGCAATTTTTAAGAAAATATTTGGCTAACATGACAAATTGTGTTGTGGAAGCACTGGTATAATCTTCCTTTGCAGATACAATAAAAATACATAAAAATGTTTTAAAGATGTTTAAGTTATCTAGACTAGACATGCAAACCAAAAAAACTAACAAAAACAAAACAGAAGTGACATTAAAACAACACTTAAAACATGCTAGCACAGAAACACACCAGCTCTAGTTAACTAAAGCTGACCATAACAACAGCAAAAAATAAAATAAATGTTAAAAACTGTTAAAATGTTTTATTTCACATTTCTGTGGCTTTCTCATTTAAGTTTAACTTGATGTGCTTGAATATGAATATAAATGAATATAAAAATGATAAATGACTAACACGTTAGCTAAAGTTAAAATAAAGGTGAAACTATAAAGGGTAACACTTTATTTTACAGTGTCCTTGTTACATATGTTACATGTACTTACCATAGTAATAACAGTAAATTATGCATAACTGCATGCAACCAAACCTCAACCAAACCCTAATCCTACCATAACTCTATAGTAAGTACATGTAGTTACTAAATATTACTCAGTACTTAAATATATAATTACACTGTAACAGGGACACCTTAAAATAAAGTGTAACAGTATAAAGATAAAAACTAATTCAACATATTAATGAAGACGTATAGTATGTCAACGATATAATAAAATAGCACAGAATCCCAGCGCTCACCTTCTCCTGTCGCTGCGTTTTCCTCCACAGACGGCTGATCCGGAGCGCTGGACTGTGCTGACAGCTGTCTAACCAGAACACAGACGCCACATGTTTCATCAGTCACTCTGGTTGGCCTGAGGAAAACATCAAACCTCAAATAAGTCTTCAGTGGGGCGTGACACTCCTGTCTAATCTGTTTATTCCATCTTTCCATACTGTTATCGCAGTGTGACTGCAGGGATTTGAGCCAAAGCCTTGAAGTGAGCACACTTACTATTGAACATTATCTTCAGAAAAACGATAAGGTCATCATAGCGGTAAAGCAAGTACGGTGGGATGGACTATGTCAAATGGCTACTTCTCACAAATTCATAATAGCAAATCTGATCATTTTCAGTAACTCATTTCACAGTTTTAGGTTTAAAATATGAAGCAATAGATCAAAAAGAAGACAATCGCTGCATATGAAATCAATACTTCCCTACTATATTGTGTGCGAAAAACAGTATGCCAACAGAGTTTGAATTTATAGTGTTTGAAAAAAAGGACCCGGATGACCTCCGGTGAGATGCCTTCGATGGACACTCTATATCCCATGAGGCCACGGGAGAGGATTAACTTCTCCAGCAGAAGTTACATATTGCGGATTTAATCCTGAAACACAATCAGTTTCCACAATGGTATTAAGCAGCACAATGGTCTTCAACATTGATTGGTGAGCAGAAGAGACTTCTTTCAAAAACATTAAAAAAAATCTTATCAGCCCCGAGCTTTTGAACAGTAGTCTGAACGGGGAACACACACATAGCAGCTCGCCCTCACTGAGCCCGGATGAGACCAGATGTCAGGCTGTATTGTCACATGGATTACAGGAAACACTCAGCAAACACCTGCAGGTGTGCATTCCACACAAAGGCAAAACTAGACAAAACTCCTCCTTCATATCAATAAAAACCTGTCTGAGCTTTAGAGATCAGAGACCACCAGTCAGTAGCGTAATGGACTACTTCACCCAAAAACTGAAAGCTGCATCATTCTCTCATGTCGTTGAATTTTCACTTCATAGTAACCACCACGTCTGTCCACAAACCAAAAGGGCAATAGCATCATATCAATAGCATCATAACATTTTTTGTTTCAACTTAAAAAAGTAAGTGTTCAAGGCTCAAGCTGCCTTAAAATTTGAAGTTTAGTCAATTTGAAATGTGAAGTTGTACAACTTGAATATTTGAGTTGACTAAACCTAAAATTAAGGCGGCACGAAAATCTTTTTTTTCCTTTTTGGCAGCAGCTATTTACACTAAGTGCTTTTATTTACTAATTGAAATAGACTAATTTTATTTACTAATTTACACCATGTAAAAGTACTTCTTTGCAATGTGTAAACAGTAATTAGATGCTATTTATACTTTATTTTGACAGATACAAACTATTTGCACCTCAATATTATTGTACATAAACAGGATGCAATAATAACAGAGTGTATATGATTATATTTATTAAAATTATTAAATGGATGCTGCCTTATTGGGACAATAAAAGCCCTCCCTACACCTACCCCTAACCCTACCCAATAAATGCGTTTATTATTATTAAACATTTCGTTAGGCTCTTTATTTCCACGTTTAGAACATGTTCTTCATTTTTATTGAAATTAAATGTATTTCCGATGTGATATGTGATGGGAAAAGGGATAAGAGCGAGCTCTGCAAAAGGTGGATTCAAACCCGGGTCGATCGCATCAAAATCAAGATCCTTAAGCTGTACACGCTACTGACTAGGCCACTGAAGACGTGGAAAAAAAGAGTGTTTTTTTTTTATCTTGTTTGGCCCCACCAGGCATTAGGCGGAGCTAGTGTGACTGGCACTTGCCAACGAGACACGCTATTTGCACTCGGTGTGAATAGACACTCTGTTTCTGTTTACAGTGTTTGTTATTCACTCAAAAACTCTCAATCTCATTCTGTTCCACATTCAGACAAAGACTAGAACCAGTTGCAATGTCGTCAAAGAAAGTATGAATTCTACGAAGGATGAGTGAATAATGGCATCATTTTCATTTTTGGATGAACTACTGCTTTTTAAACGTACTAAAAAAAAATGCAAGCCTAAATTTAAGATTTATGTATTTGAATTGCACATAAAATGTTCATGCATTTGGATTACAGTTTTAACATAAACTAATAATTTGAATGTGATACTTGAATCAAACAGATTTCTATAATAGTACTATTAAACTGATTGTTTCTTTCAATCTCATACATTGTAACGGAGTATTGTTTGTTCCACATTTACACAAGTTCATACCTTTTAACTGAATAAAATAAAGTAAAACAAACAGATTCATGATTCAGATTCTAAGCCATTTGAAAATGCAGGATTATTTAAATAAAGTAAAATATGCACATAGTTAATGATACACTCTAAAAAATGCTGGGTTAAAAACAACCCAAGTTGGGTTGAAAATGGACTAACCCAGCAATTGGGTTGTTTTAACCCAGCGGTTGGGCTGTTTTAAGCACACATTTAACCCATGGGTTAAAACAACCCAATTGCTGGGTTAGTCCATTTTCAACCCAACTTGGGTTGTTTTTAACCCAGCATTTTTTAGAGTGTACACTATGCCATGATTGCAGAAATTTAACCTGTTTCATTCATGTATGACTGACAAATCTTAAATTTAGGCCTTGAAACTCCTTTCACCGTGAGATCATTTCCTTAATGAACAGGGGTGAAATACCGCGGTAAGTCCAGGTATACGGTTTTCAAAGGCTGCGATTAGGCTGAGAAGGAAGAGAAGCTAATGGCAGCTGTATTTCAAACACCTGGATTGTTAGGCTTAGGGTTAGTCGAGTCTTTCATTTACTGAGGACAAAAATTACAGGCCAATGTGAGAAGAATTTATGCAGGACAAACTTGCTAAAGGCTTTCAAACGTTCACGGCATGTGAGTCAGCGATGGGTGAATGAACAGGTAGATTTCCAGACAGTAGAGCTTCAGTTCCACCTTCAAATGAGAAAGACTGTAAATATCTCAGATGGGCGTTTTCTTCAGGTCAGTGTGGTTTGGAGTAGTTTAGAGAAGCGGTGGACGTGACTCATCTGCTGACCTATATACAAAGTTCAAGCGAAACTACATTTTACCAAAGCTCAAATATCACCTTTCTCTCTTATGAAGGACACATAGAAAAAGAAACTGCATTTGACATTTTATGATGCAAAACTAATACTAAAGTGACGTGTAGCGTCAAATCACTAGCAAAAATTGTTTCAGAAATTATCACAAACATTAACAAATTTGCATGGGGATATTTAAAAACAAACAAACAAACACACAAAAGTATCATCTTTCTCTCAGATCTGATAAAGGATAAGACTAGACAGATTTGACAAACTGCATTTGACATTTTCTGATGCAAAACGAATAGGGTGATGCTTACTCAAATCATTATAGGCACCAGTAACAGTCATGCTTCAGAAATGATCAAAAACATTAAAAAAGCTGAACCATCACCTTTCTCAAAGATTTCTGATAAAGGACAAATAAAAAAGAAACAGCATTTCAGCGTTTTCTGATGCAAAATTTGAAGCTACGGTGAAAATTTGAAGCTACCAATAAAAAATATGCTTAAAAATAATCAAACACATGGGGATATTTGAGATATTTTAGTTAGACATTATTTTGTTTTAAAAATGTTACCATTACTAGTGCTATCCCTAACTTGAGGGGCCATTTTTGCATTCCTCTGCGCCACTTTTCTATTGGTTTTCTTGTATATATGTTCTAGACGGACTCGCACCTCGAGCGTTTTGCAGTGTCTCTTGCATGACATGCCATTCTAAAAGTGTGGAGCTCAAAGTTAAAATAGCTTCAACCTTTAGAAAAACACATCCCTTTTAGAGATGATATTTAAGCATTTTTCTACAACCGGACATCTGTTTTTTGTTTTTTTGTAATATCGGATTCACTTTCAGGCTCCTCTATTTATTGATGTAGAAGTACGTTTTGTTTTGTGTGCAAGGAGTGAAATTACAGTATTAAATAAAACAGTTTGCTCAGTTATCATTGTGTCAAAAACAGAAATAAAACGATGCATAAAGAGCAGTTCTGCATATTGGTTATTGGGCATATAAACATGCACATAATCAGTATTGGTTCGGTTATAAAAAATCAACATCCCTCTAATCTCATTTGCTTTCCACTGCTTGCAGAAATGAGTTGTGTGTGAATAGCTCCTAGGACTGTTACCTGAATTTGTTTCACATTGAAATATTCAAACGCAAGGAGGACCATGTATATTTCCACTTGTGGAAGTTGGGAGATAATTGAAGAGCTTTTCAGGAAACCAGCCCCATGTCGTTTCCAGTAAAGCCTCAGAAATGAGCGAGAGGCATGAGACACAACACACTCCCTTGAGTTCGTCCTGTATCGCAACATAAAGGCAAGAGGAGTAAACGGACACCCGTAGGGAGGGATGCAGAGGGAAGATTGAGCACGTGGGCGAGGTACTTCCTGTTTTCATTTGGGTTAATTATACTCCTCTCCAGAGGATGGTTCATATCTCAAGAGAAGCTCTTCAAGACTGAGGCACGAGCAGCACTGCTAATGCAACCAAACACACACAAAATAATCAGAGACACAAGCTTCCCTCTAATAGATGATAATTCACATGCTTTTGAACTGATGGAATATATACATTGAATGCAATGAAAAAAAATAAATAAAACATCTGCCAAATGCAAAAATGTAAAAGTTATGATGATTGTAGTGTAAGTGACGTCAAACGGACAACTGCCAATTAGGCTTTAATGGCTCAACAAAATGTTCTGTGCTGATTGCATGTAGCGTAAATTGTCATACTTTAGGAGGAAACTGCATGGTTTCAGTTATATATTAAAGTTTGGAATCATTAAGAGTTTTTAAAGTTTTTGAAAGAAGTCTTTTATGCTCATCAAGGCTGCATTTACTTGATCAAAAATACAGTAAAAACTGTAATATTATGAAATATTATTACCATTTAAAGTAACTGTTTTCCATGTGAATATATTTTTACAATTTATTTCTGTGATGCAAAGCTGATTTTTCAGCGTCATTACTCCAGTCTTCAGTGTCATCCTTCAGAAACCATTTTAATATGCTGATTTGCTGCAACCAAACAAAACTTTACAAACTTTATAATCAAAAATTAGGGGCACAATGTCATATAATGGCTGTTCTTACGTAAACTCAATCATTTGCTCAGTTATCTCTGTAATGGCTCTTTCCTGTTTGGTAAAGTGTTTGGATCCCTAAGCCGTAGAGTTTGGTCTTTTTGTGCAAGATGCCAAAAATACCCTTGATGACGTACAGTATGTTTGAATACTGCAACAAACTCTGAGGATTTACAATTAAGAGTCCGTTTTAACAGGCTTAAAGGTGAAGTGTGCCATTTCTTTTTCATGTTAAAATACTTTCTCGTGTGCCAGTTTTATAAGCAGAGACTATAAGTAAGCATTGTCAAAAGTACCAACCACGATTCCAAGTTGGTACTGAAATTTAAAAACTGTGACGCTTTGAGCACTGTTGAGCTGGAATCGTGACGCTCATCAAATATGTCTGTGATTGGCTGCAATGACCAATACCATGTAACCATGGCAACGTACGTGCGTCCGATGAAACCGTCTATAGTAGGGAAGCATTTGATTTCGGATGCAGCCATAGACTTTGGGACAGGACTATCCGTTTCTCTGATCAATGGAGACTGTTTGAAAGCAGTCACTAAGTCCAAGTTCACCTTTAACTATGTCAAGGGACAAATCCTTGTCCAAAATACTGTTTGGTGGATTCAGTCCACAGAAAATATGTATTATAAGTAGTGATTAAACATCTGCACTGTTAACTCTACAGCTCTATGATCTTATGATAAATATGATCTTCATCATCAGCTTTGGAAGACTGTCTGAAACTGGTTTCACCTCCATACAAACGCATGCCTGTGAAAGTGGCAAAGCAGTTTGAAACTGTAAAAACCTCTAGTGGTGACCATTAATGAATTAATGAGGGGCATTAGATATTATCTAATGACACTGCAATGCTTTCTAAGCTGTTTCACACAAAAAAAAGCCAAATCTGAGGGAGACGCAAACCCACCGCCACCAAAAACTAGTGCTCAAGTGGAAAATTCTACTCCAAACTACACACAAAAATTTGCGGAAAGGGCTAGTTTGATGTTTACATGCATATTCCTCCATTCTCAATCTGAGGCCTTGTCCACACTAAGGGGCTATTTACACGACACCGTTTTCAACTAAAAACTTTTTAATGTGTTTTTGGTTGTTCATTTACAAGACAATGACGTTTCGGAGGCCTGAAAACGCAAACTTTTGAAAACGGGTTTCGAAGTGCACTTTTTTGAAAACGATACCATTATCGTCTCCATGCAAACTACGAAAACATACATTTGTGCGTGTCGTCATGCACATGCATATTATGTGTTTAGTAGGTGCGTAGTTTCTTTACAAAGTGGCATCGCCATCTACTGGCCTGGCAACAGAATACAGTCATTTTCACGGATCCGTGTGTGAACAAAGGATCGTTTTGGCAATGCTGTCGTCTGTACGCAAAAAAAAAAAAAAGAAGCATGTTCTGTTAGTTTTAGTACATCACTGTCGTGTAAATGTACCCTAACATCTTTTTCTTTTGGCTTTCTGTCCACACTGAGATGGCATTTTTGTCCTGCAAAAACGCTCTCAAAGTGGATACATTTGAAAACGCTGTTTTTGCGTTGTAGTGAAAACTCTGAAGGTATTTGATATCGATGATGCATGCTTAGTCATGTGACGACCGGTATTGTGCCTATTATGTGCGGTTCAGTTTCACGCAGTTGCTAAAGATATTTTTCTTTGTACACTCTTCATATCGCAGTCCTGCAAAGATGACTCTTCCGGCAAAACGTGGGCAGCTGCGTTTTAGACCAATCATATAATGGTGACTGAGTGCGACCTGGACTGAGTGCATGGTGATATTTTGCTAAATAAAATTATCTTGGCAGAAGAATAGCACTATTTATAGATTTATGATGTCTGTTCCATCTGTATCATCTCAGTGAGCTTTTATGAGGTGTTATGCATGCGCAATAATATCAGTTTTGCTTTCTCTGACGTTTTTTTGGAAAACGCTTGAAAACACTACTGAGGACGGAGAGCATTTTGGATTGAAAATGCAAATTTCTAATGTATCTGGATTAATGTCGACGTAGCCTGAAGCGCATTAGTATTCTAGTTGCACTGGCCAGTATAAGAGCAAGAGGAGGCGGGTGGAGAAAAGCAGCCCATCGTGTGTCGCCGCCTGCATGGGACGCCAATCCACTTCTAACTGCACATTGCTAAGCAACTGCTTGAAGAAACAGAGAATTTGTACAGTGTTTGGTGAAAAAGTTGCAAGGTGGTTCTTGAAACTCTTGAAATCTTATTTCATGCATTGCTTTTTATCAGCTGCATGTTCAAATTGGTCACTTAGCAAAGTTCCTTACTGATTTCGGAAGTTGGTTTGAAAGTAAAAATACACGCAGAACACAATAAATAAGCAAATAAATGAAGCAGCTTCAGCAGAGAGGAAGATTACCCGTGAATACTGAATTTGCAAAGCATTATGTCAATGTGAACAGCTATCAAATGACGAAATTGTCTGTAATGTGTCACTGCCAATGAAGGGCGTAACTAAGAAGACCACACACACATACATAAGATGTAATCTGCATTAACACAGCAATAAAATGTCCCCACATCAATGATCACTAAAAGGGTTATAACAATGATGTGAAATGCAACATGAAAAGCAGATCTACTACATCTGCATTTAATGCGCCGCGAGATATGCGGCCATCAAACACATGGCAGCAATTATCTCTCACAAGGAACTGGACAGAAATCATAACTAGAATAACTTGCATCACAGCATCTCTTGGTACACTTGGAGTACCAGTAATAAAGCAATATACTGATTAATCTGCCAATATTTGCTCTTCTTTTAAATAGCATTGACAAACATGGTGGTTTCAACATCTACAGTACCAAAATCAATCAGCTTTAACTTCTACCAAAATGCAAAATTTTCTGTTTTCAAAAAAGTTTGTGAAATATAATACATGCATACGCCATCTCTAAATATAAGCATTGGCCATTGACAGTTGATATGGCCATTAAAAGTCGTCCAATAGTAATTGATAATTGTGTCAAAAATTAAACACTGCAGTCAGACAAATCTAGACGCAAACGGGTCACATGACAAGAAATAGAACGTATCAGGCCAAGCATGAGCAAACAGGGACAAATGCCACTTTTATGTGCAAAATGTCCTTTCCTTTGACTCTCTTCTGTGGTTTTATTCATCCTACAAACTCCTGATGCTCCTCAAATACACCGGTCAAGATGCAGAGCGAGGGAAAATCGTACCTGATTCAATTAGACTCGAATTAGTGTGGAAAGAAAAAGTCGCCCTGTTTTGTTTGGAAGTCCCGTTCCAAAATTAGTGAACCATTTTCCCTGTGGATTCAACTCAAGAGGCTTGGAGCTTAATCAAGTGGAAATTGGGGATAGACAGTGGGGGTAGAAGGGCAGAATGAGGCAATTGTTCAACTCACTCTTTGATGTCAATGCAATGAGCCCCAACAAAAATATACAGGCGCAACCAAGCTGTTGCTCACAAGTTGAGAAAAATTCAACATAAACGAATCACATGCATGACTACTTGTGTGATTAAAAGGATAATGCGGGCTATATGTACAAACAAATCCAAAACATCACGCCTCGGTCTCTGTCCAGCAGTGCAACAGCACTGTAAATGGATTCTCCTCTCTTCAGACAGGCCATTATGAGGCAGATGTATGTATTGTTATATCTAATCTGTTCTTTTTCTACGTAATTCTCCCTTCAGCATCTCAGAAAGCACGCAGACAAACTCCCAGCGCCTCTATTGTGTTCCAGAGCTTTTCTCATGCATGAGTCAGGGCTGCAGATAATCACATTTTCCTGAGAAAGGCTTAGTCGTGCAAAGTAGTGCAAGTGTCTCTATAAGAGTAAAGAGATGCCTTAACAGGACCTGCAGCGTAACATCTTCAGCAAAAGTGCTCTGGGAACAAGTGTAGTCGATACCGCTGATGCTGATGCAGATGTCGAGAGAGAGCAGGTGGCCAATCCAATGCTGACACACACATATACAGATATGTAGATACAGTACCAGTCAAACGTTTGGAAACATTACTATTTTTAATGTTTTTGAAAGAAGTCTCTTATGCTCATCAAGCCTGCATTTATTCGATCAAAAATACAGGAAAAAACACAATTTAAAATAATGGTTTTCTATTTGAATATATTTAAAAATATAATTTATTCCTGTGATCAAAGCTGAATTTTCAGTCTTCAGTGTCACATGATCCCTCACAAATCATTCAGATATGATGATTTATTATCAATGTTGGAAACGTGCTGCTTCATAATTGTATAACCTGTGATCGTTTTAAAGATTCTTTGATGAATAAAAACAGCATTTATTTCAAATAGAAATATTTTGTAACAATATACATTACTTTGTTTTTTCTTTTTGTTTTTAATACTTTTATTCAGCAAGGATGTGTTCAACTGATAAAAAATTATAGTAATTAGGACTTATATTGTTAGAAAAGATTTCTAATTTGAACAAATGCTGTTCTTCTGTCATTTTTATTCATCAGTGAATCCTGAAAAAAAGCATCACAGGTTCCAAACTACATTATTAAGCAGCACAGCGGCTTCAAACGTTGATAATAAATCATCATATCAGAATGATTTCTGAAGGATCACGTGACACCGAAGACTGGAGTTATGGCTAAAATCAGCTTTGATCACAGAAATAATATATAACTGAAAGTATATTCAAATAGAAAACCATCATTGTTTTTTTCTGTATTTTTGCAGGCTTTTTTGACATGGTACTGTATATGTAGAATAAGATATGCAATGAAAAAAAACATATTACACAATATTCACAAAATAACATTTGAAAACGTATGAGTAAACGTGCACCATGCAGCAAGGTGAATTTTGGGACTGACATCAAGCATCTCTCCAATTAGGCATTTCAAAATAGCCAAATATCATCAGATTAATCATCCTGAACAATATATAACCACGTCAGCTCTTTCCCAACATGCATGTGTATGTAATGTAACCACAAAGAAAGTTGCCCTGGTGAAATAAAACTTTAAACCAGCATAAGACGATTTGTCCTTAGGTTTCAGCAAACCATCTATTTTTTATTTATTTGTTTTATTTTTTTGGCATTTAAGCATCATTAAATAGGTACTTTATATTAAACATGGCATTTGAGATTTAAAAAAAAAAAAGATGTTGCATGCTCTTTTTTGTCATTTTAGGGCCTTGTTGCACTCTCTGCATGTTGAATTAGAGATTATCCAGTAGAACGAAGAGCTCTCTTACCTTCTCTATGTGGCGTGCAAGTGCAGAGCAGCGATGCGTCGCGTCAGTTCCGCGCGTCTCCGTCGCGCTGCGCGTCTGAGCGCCGATGCAGGAATGCGAGTGAGCGTGTGAAAGTGGCAACGCTTAACTGGCATTATTTTCTAACTTCCACCCACTCCGAATGGAAGCAGCCAGTTGTCAATGGCAGAGGAGGTTCTCTCGCGCAGCACAAAGTAGGTACATTTGCATTTCTCCGACCCTCCCCTCGCTTTTCACGGGTGGCATTGTGTGGCGCGGTTGGGGTCCTTATTTGGCCCCCGATTAAATCCTCACTGGCCTGCGCTCAAAAAACGACTTATAACCAGTTATAGTCTGACACATCGCGTTAAGACCTTATATATATACATGCTCTTCTGAAATGTGCTGAATGCACCGACACGAGTTTACAAAAAGCTTTAGATGCTGTTACAAAAAAAAGATTTGGAGCAACAATTGTCAGAGTAAGGAAAAGACACTTGACGCCCCATTTTGAGTTCCTCAGACTTGCCAGAGATCCTCAGATATCGCGTTGTATGACATCACATGACTTCATTATATATCTCCAGTAGAAGTGTTTTTTTGTTGTTGTTTTTGTTACTTTCTACTAAATTTTTCAAGTATATGCACTTTATCAGTGTTTTTCTTTGGAAAACGTTTACTTCACACATTCCAAAGCATAATGTCACTACTGCACTATGTTTCATAAATATTTTTTTTAAATATATTTTCCTACTTTAATTACATTGCAACTTTTACTTGAGTAAAAGCAAGAAAGTAAGGGAGCGCGGGGCACAACCTAACCCGGGGTTAGTTGTAGCACACATGGCTTAACACTTTCCACACATGCCAGGATGACGAAACTCTGTGTATTTACTAGTTGCCATATCAACATTATTTAGAGAAAAAAATGCGCCAAAATTAAGAAATCTTTGACCTTTAACCTTAGCAAAAGTACATTTCTTACTAAAGTTTATTTTTCATCTCAGTTTTTTGTGTTTATTTAAATCAGACAAATCTGATATTACTGTAATCTTCTATCTGTTGAGATGTTCTTTAATGCTGATCTGACAGCAGAAGACACGAGCTGCGGTTAATCCCAGTGGAGCAGGCGGGGCATGTTGTCACAGTGAGCCCCTATTAGAATTATGATATTATATTCTATACGTTTATGAATTCTTTTGAGAAACCATGAGAAAAAGGTGAATAATGACAGAGAGTCAATGTTCAGAAATTATTAATTTTTATTATGTTTTGATCTCTGCTGTATAGCTGTATTTGTTGTCAAACGTATGCACTGTGTTAATGAAACAAAGCCACATATTTGTACTAGACGTGTGAAATTAGTGTGGGAAAAATAAATACTCTGAACCCCAAGTGGATTTACACAAACTGAGACAGTCAAAAAGCGTTGTGCCCTGCTCTCCCCTACTACATTTTGATGTAATTAAATATTAATTGATATTCAGTATGAAACGTAGTGCAGTAAAAAGTACAATATTTTGCTTTGGAATGTAGTGAAGTAAAAGTTTTCCAAAGAAAAGCGGTGCTAAAGTGCATATACTTGACAAATGCACTTGAGGAGAAAGTAAAATACTTCACTGCTGTCCGCCTCTCGAGCCTTTCCTTCATGACACGGCTACTGACGACAGGCTGTAAAGGTCTTGAGAAATGTAAGGCTTCTTCAGAGAAAGAAAGATTTCAGAAAGTTCCTTTAGTGTGACGACATGGAATTTCACACTTTTCAGTATTTATCATTTTAGAATTTTTTTTTTTTTTTTTTTACTCTGTAAATATACACTTTTTGCAGTTTACATATGAATTTCTAAAAGGTCATTCAGCTTCATGCATAATAAATAGGCCTATAGAGGAATTAGCTAAATGTTAGTGTAGCATGTCAGCAAATCAGTTTCATAATTCAGGTTTTGTGCTATAGGCCTACTAATTGGTTATTCTGTCCCACTTAATAAAAAAAAGTTACACAAATCTGCATTACAAAAATAATGCAGAATAATAATAGATGGTTTAAGTCGATAAGTTGATGTCCTCATCTGTTAATAAAAACATGTTTTCTTATATATATATATATATATATATATATATATATATATATATATATATATATATATATATATATATATATATATATATATATATATATATATATATACACACACTCACTTAAAAGGATTATTAGGAACACCATACTAATACTGTGTTTGACCCCCTTTCGCCCTTCAGAACTGCCTTAATTCTCGTGGCATTGATTCAACAAGGTGCTGAAAGCATTCTTTAGAAATGTTGGCCCATATTGATAGGATAGCATCTTGCAGTTGATGGAGATTTGTGGGATGCACATCCAGGCACGAAGCTCCCGTTCCACCACATTCAAGATTCAAGATTCAAGATTCAAGAGTTTTATTTGTCACATACACAGTTATATACAGAATATACAACCGGCAGTGAAATGTAAACAGGTCCGCTCCATGGACAGTGCAAATTCACAGTTAAAAACACAAGGAAGAAATTATAATAGAAATAGGATATAAAAAAAAAAAAGTACTCTCTATATATATATATATATGTCTATATCTGTAGAATTATAAATAATCAAGTCAAGAGAAAAAAAAAGGTAACAAATAAGGATAAAGTGGAATAAAATAATTGAAGTAGACTTTGCAGTGAGTAAACTGTAGACTTATAAATATGTGGTTAACAAATGTATAAAGAGTATAATGTGCAAACAGGTTTATGACAGGTTGTTACACAGTAACAACGAGAACAGAAAGTGCAGTGCAATGTCAGTGTATCGATGTTTATCCTGACGTGAAGTCACGTGATGTTAAGTGACTGAGTTCAGGAGTCTGATGGCCTGGGGAAGAAGCTCCTCCTGAGTCTCTCAGTTTTGGCCATCAGGCGGAAGCGCTTACCAGATGGTAGCAGCGTGAAATGAGGGTTTGCAGGGTGATTAGAGTCCTTGATGATCTTGGTAGCTCTACCTTTGCAGCGTTTGGTGTAGACGTCCTGCAGAGACGGGAGAGCTGACCCTGAGATACGCTCGGATAAGCGCACTACTCTTTGCAGGGCTTTGCGGTCATGACTGGTGCTGTTCCCATACCACGCTGTGATGCACTGAGTTAAAACACTTTCTATCGCCCCTAAATAGAAAGTTTTCAGGATAGCTGGTGAAACCCTGAATTTCCTCAGCTGGCGCAGGTGGTACAGTCTTTGCCTGGCTTTTTCACCTGTGTCTGAATGTGAGCAGTCCAGGTCAGGTCCTCGGAGATGTTTACTCCCAGGTACTTGAAGCTGCTCACTCTCTCTACTGGTGACCCGCTGATCATGAGGGGGAGTATGTCCGTTGCTGTCTCTTCCTGAAGTCCACAATCATTTCTTTGGTCTTGCCAACATTCAGAGAGAGACAGTTGTCCTGGCACCATGATGTTAGATGCTCCACCTCGCCCAAGTATGCCGTCTCATTGTTGTTGGAAATGAGGCCCAGGACAACAGTATCATCAGCAAATTTGATGATAGAGGTGGAGCTGTGTGTGGACAAACAGTCATGCGTGTAGAGAGAGTAGAGCAGGGGGCTCAGGACACAGCCCTGTGGAGCTCCCACACTCAGGGTGATGGAGGTGGAGGTGGACTGGCCTATTCTCACCACCTGAGGCCTGCCAGTGAGGAAGTCCTCAATCCAGTGGCAGAGAGAAGGATTCAGGCCGAGATCCAGGAGTTTGGAGGTTAGCTTGGTGGGAACTATGGTGTTAAAGGCTGAGCTATAGTCAATAAATAGCAGTCTTACGTAGTTCCCACTTTTGCTGTCGATGTGAGTGAGGGAGGAGTGGAGGACATGAGAGATGGCATCTTCAGTCGATCTATTGGGACGATAGGCAAACTGAAGAGGGTCCAAAGTGTCAGGAATGAAGGCGCAAATGGTGTTTTTAATGAGTCTCTCAAAGACCTTCATGACTATAGACGTGAGAGCCACTGGACGATAGTCATTTAGGCAAGAGGGTTTACTGTTCTTAGGGACAGGGATGATGGTGGATTTTTGAAGGAGGTGGGGACCACAGATGTAGCGAGGACTCATTAAAGATAGATGTAAACAACCCGGTGAGCTGATCAGCACAGGACCGCAGAACACGACCTGAAATACCATCCGGCCCAGCAGCTTTCCTGGCGTCCACGCGGAGTGCTCTCCGAACTTCATCCTCCGAGACAGAGATCACGTGGTTGTTGCTGCTCTGAGTAATTTCCTCTAACGCGCCACTTGGCGGAGTCGCGTTACGCGGTTACAGTCAAAGCGAGCATAGAAAGAGTTTAACTGCGTTCACGAGCAACGGATCAGCGTTCACCTCTGCAGAGGATTTAGATCCAAAGGAGCAGATGGACCTCAGACCTTGCCACATGCGCCGCGAGTCGTTGAGTTGGAAATGAGACTCCACTCGGTCTTTATAACGGAGTTTTGCGGCTTTAACTGCTCGTCTGAGAGCATAGCAGGACAATCTGTATTCATTCATATTCCCTGAATGGAGACCGGCGTTGTAAGCAGCAGTGCGTGCGTTCACTGCCGCGCGGATTGAATTGTCACCCACGGTTTCTGATTTGAGAAGGACGTTATTGTTATTGTTTGCGTGGCTTGCTCTGTAAGCGTGTTGATGAAGCAAAGCGCCACGTCTGTGAACTCGCTTACGTCAGCTGAACTCGCTCGGAACATGTCCCAATCCACATCGCCCAGAGCTGCCTGTAGCGCGGTCTCTGAGTGGGGTGACCAACGCTTAACTTCCCGCCTCACCGGGGGTTCCTGGAGGAGCTTTTGTTTGTATTCGGGAGTGAGGAAAATGGCGGCATGATCCGATTTGCCAAGCGCTGGAAGTGACCGCGCTTTATAGGCGTTCTTAAGCGAGAGTAGCAGTGATCCAGTGTGTTTGCTCCTCCGTGTGGGGCAGGAGGCGTGCTGGTGAAAGTTTGGCAGGACTTTCTTTAGGTTTGCTTTGTTAAAATCGCCCGCGACAATGAATGCCGCGTCGGGATGTTGGTTTATGGCGCCGCTGGCAACATCATGAAGGCCAGATAAAGCCAGCGCTGTGTCTGCCTGCGGTGGGATGGCGGTCGCGAGAACCGCAGAAAACTCCCTAGGCAGATAGAATGGGCGGCAGATGATTGTTAAATGTTCCAGATGAGGTGAGCAGGACCGCGAGAGAATGGTGATGTTCCTGGGATCGCACCATTTCTTGTTGATCATGAAACACACTCCACCGCCTTTGGATTTACCGGCCTCGGCTGTTCTGTCCATCCGAAAAACAGAGAAGTTCTCCGGACGGCGTCACAGCTGTGTCCGGGACCGCGGGCGTGAGCCATGTTTCAGACAAACAATAGATATTACAGTCTCTCATGTCCCGTTGAAAACTTATCCTGGCTCTAAGATCGTCCATCTTATTATCCAAGGATTGAACATTTGCTAGAAGAATGCTCGGGAGAGGAGGTCTGAATGCCCTTTTCCTCAGTCTGTTACGGATACCAGCACGTTTCCCACGGTGTTTCTTTGTTCTACGCCGCTGGCTCTGGCCATTGTTCAACTCGGCGTTCCGAAGAATCTCAGATGGCCACAGAGGATCGGCGAAAGTGTCCTGAAACAGTCCAGTGTAGAGGTAACCAATGTCCAAAAGAGTTTTGCTGTCGTAGTAGATCAATGCAGATGATAAGTTTGTAAAAACTGAGAGTAAAAGAAAGTAAAATAGTAAATAAAAGCACAGTCTTCGCGGAGCGACCTGAACGGCGACCGAACACAGCGGCGCCATTTTGAACCCAGCCCAAAGATGCTCTATTGGGTTGAGATCTGGTGACTGTGGGGGCCATTTTAGTACAGTGAACTCATTGTCATGTTCAAGAAACCAATTTGAAATGATTCGAGCTTTGTGACATGGTGCATTATCCTGCTGGAAGTAGCCATCAGAGAATGGGTACATGGTGGTCATAAAGGGATGGACATGGTCAGAAACAATGCTCAGGTAGGCCGTGGCATTTAAACGATGCCCAATTGGCACTAAGGGGCCAGTCCACCTCCACCTTCATCACCCTGAGTGTGGGAGCTCCACAGGGCTGTGTCCTGAGTCCCCTGCTCTACTCTCTCTACACACATGACTGTTTGTCCACACACAGCTCCACCTCTATCATCAAATTTGCTGATGATACTGTTGTCCTGGGCCTCATTTCCAACAACAATGAGACGGCATACTTGGACCAGGTGGAGCATCTAACATCATGGTGCCAGGACAACTGTCTCTCTCTGAATGTTGGCAAGACCAAAGAAATGATTGTGGACTTCAGGAAGAAACAGCAACGGACATACTCCCCCCTCATGATCAGCGGGTCACCAGTAGAGAGAGTGAGCAGCTTCAAATACCTGATTGTAAACATCTCAGAGGACCTGACCTGGACTGTTCACATTCAGACACAGGTGAAAAAAGCCAGGCAAAGACTGTACCACCTGTGCCAGCTGAGGAAATTCAGGGTTTCACCAGCTATCCTGAAAACTTTCTATTTAGGGGCAATAGAAAGTGTATTAACTCAGTGCATCACAGCGTGGTATGGGAACAGCACCAGTCATGACCGCAAAGCCCTG
This sequence comes from Paracanthobrama guichenoti, assembly GCA_018749465.1. Classification (NCBI taxonomy): domain Eukaryota; kingdom Metazoa; phylum Chordata; class Actinopteri; order Cypriniformes; family Gobionidae; genus Paracanthobrama; species Paracanthobrama guichenoti. The sequence continues at coordinate 38,798,568 of CM031958.1, forward strand.
CAAAGAGTTGTGCGCTTATCCGAGCGTATCTCAGGGTCAGCTCTCCCGTCTCTGCAGGACGTCTACACCAAACGCTGCAAAGGCAGAGCTACTAAAATCATCAAGGACTCTAATCACCCTGCAAACCCTCATTTCACGCTGCTGCCATCTGGTAGCGCTTCCAAGCCTGATGGCCAAAACTGAGAGACTCAGGAGGAGCTTCTTCCCCAGGCCATCAGACTCCTGAACTCAGTCACTTAACACCACGTGACTTCACTTCAGGATATACATACTGACATTGCACTGCACTTTCTGTTCTCGTTGTTACTGTGTAACAACCTGTTATAAACCTGTTTGCACATTATACTCTTTATACATTTGTTAACCACATATTTATAAGTCTACAGTTTACTCACTGTACAGTCTACTTCAATTATTTTATTCCACTTTTTTATTTTTTTACTTTTTTTCTTCTACTTGACTTATTTATAATTCTACAGATATATATATATATATATATATATATATATATATATATATATATATATATATATATATATATATATATATATAGTACTTTTTTATCCTATTCCTATTATAATTTCCTCCTTGTGTTTTTAACTGTGAATTTGCACTGTCCATGGAGCGGACCTGTTTACATTTCACTGCCGGTTGTATATTCTGTATATAACTGTGTATGTGACAAATAAAACTCTTGAATCTTGAATCTCTTGAATCTTGAATCTAAAGTGTGCCAAGAAAACATCCCCCACACCACTACACCACCACCACCAGCCTGCACAGTGGTAACAAGGCATGGTGGATCCATGTTCTCATTCTGTTTACGCCAAATTCTGACTCTACCATCTGAATGTCTCAGAAATCGAGACTCATCAGACCAGGCAACATTTTTCCAGTCTTCAACTGTCCAATTTTGGTGAGCTCGTGCAAATTGTAGCCTCTTTTTCCTATTTGTAGTGGAGATGAGTGGTACCCGGTGGGGTCTTCTGCTGTTGTAGCCCATCCGCCTCAAGGTTGTGCGCGTTGTGGCTTCACAAATGCTTTGCTGCATACCTCGGTTGTAACGAGTGGTTATTTCAGTCAAAGTTGCTCTTCTATCAGCTTGAATCAGTCGGCCCATTCTCCTCTGACCTCTAGCATCAACAAGGCATTTTCGCTTGTTGATAATTGCATTAATGAGAAATTGAACAGGTGTTCCTAATAATCCTTTAGGTCCATCCATCCATTATCTTCCGCTTATCCGGGGCCGGGTCGCGGGGGCAACAGTCTAAGCAGAGACGCCCAGACTTCCCTCTCCCTAGCCACTTCCTCCAGCTCTTCCGGGGGAACCCCGAGGCGTTCCCAGGCCAGCCGGGAGACGTAATCCCTCCAGCGTGTCCTAGGTCTTCCCGGGGCCTCCCCGGTGGGACATGCCCGAAACACCTCCCCGGGAAGGCGTCCAGGAGGCATCCGAAATAGATGCCCGAGCCACCTCAACTGGCTCCTCTCGATGTGGAGGAGCAACGGCTCTACTCTGAGCTCCTCCCGAGTAACTGAGCTTCTCACCCTATCTCTAAGGGAGCGCCCAGCAACCCTGCGGAGAAAGCTAATTTCGGCCGCCTGTATCCGGGATCTTGTCCTTTCGGTCATGACCCACAGCTCATGACCATAGGTGAGAGTAGTAGGAACGTAGATTGACCGGTAATCGAGAGCTTCGCCTTACAGCTCAGCTCCTTCTTCACCACGACAGACCGGTACATCGACCGCATTACTGCAGAAGCTGCACCGATCCATCTGTCAATCTCCCGTTCCATCCTTCCCTCACTCGTGAACAAGACCCCAAGATACCTGAACTCCTCCACCTGAGGCAAAATCTCTCCACCAACCTGAAGTGGGCAAGCCACCCTTTTCCGACTGAGAATATATACTATACACATATACATATACACACTCACCTAAATTTATATATATATATATATATATATATATATATATATATATATATATATATATATATATATATATATATATATATATATATATATATATATATATATATTTATTTTAAATACAAGCATTTTGCATGAATTTCTAAAATGTTTTTTTATGATGAGGTCATTCAACTGCATGCATAATAAATACATAAATAGAAGTATAGCATGTTGTGTTTGACATTGTTTAAAAACATTGTTTAAAAATATAATAATATAAAAATACAAAATATATTTTGTATATTAGAAAAATAACTTACAAATACAATACAATATAATATAAAAATAAATAAATAATCATAAATCCCAATGCAAAAGGCTCCACTATAGAGCTGTAATTTACCAATCTGGCCGCAGGGTGGCGCTGGAGCCTGCAGAATGTACAAGTACAGCATTCAGATCCAATTATTTTGGTTAATGTGATTTATTTTTTTTATTTTTATTTTTTTACATTTTTACAGTCTATGGGTTTGAAGGTACTGTAAATGAGTTGTCAGTCAGGGTTAATGATAGCTATCAACACTTGCTAACTCACCCGCACATGTTTGATTCCCACAGAATCAATGACCAAATCATCAAATCATGTGTTGTTGATGAGAGTGATCAACTAGTGCTGAAGAAAAAACCCCTAGACTTACATTGAAGGAGAGACTCGAGGCATATCTAGAGACCAACATGTCATAGAAACTTGAGGATGGACTTAGCAACGTCCTGGAAACCACCTGCAACTTCATGGTAACGAGTGGTTTAACATGGATTAACTTCATATTAACTCACTCACTCACTCCGTGTATTTTCTTATTACAGAAATATCTGTATTTTCTTATTACAGAAATATCAGATATCAGATATCTCATCTGACAGACATCCCTGAAATGAATAGGTGTTTTCGACGAACCAGTGATTGGGAGCTGGTATCAAACCGCCAAAGTCACGTGATTGATTTCAGTTAACGAAGCTTTGTTACGTCAACGGTTTCGAAAGATTCACCGTTATGATCTCAGATCAGTTTTATACATTTGTAGACATTCTATAGACACATTTGTACAATAAAAAGGAAATGTGTAGTTAATAGCGGCGTTCTTGTTGGCTTGATTAACCAATAAAACGAACACATCCCTACAATTTAATACAATAACACTATATAGAAATTCCAAATCTGACAAATTATAAATATACGAAGAAATAATAAAAAAAAAGATATATATACAAAGAAAACTTAAAAAATATATGAGCATTTATATTTTTATTTCCTTATTTATGTATAATTGTATTTTTGTGTTTTTCCACATTTATTTATTTCTACATTATTTTGTCTGCATGCTAATTTGGGGGATTATTTTATAAATAATTTATTTATAAAATATATTTATAAATAAATAAATATATTTATTTATTTATAATTTAGTCAGCTTTGGAATTCCATAGTCCGTTTACTGACATTCGATTGGCTGATGCCTTTGATGGGCGTGGTCCATGAGAGAGGGGTGTGGCTAAAGTCTGGGAGAACCTGGGAGAACTCATGTTTATCAAGTATTCTTTTGGTTGTGACATCACTGTCCATTCTGAGTAATGAGTAATATTTATTCAGTTTATACAGCAAATGAAAGGCAGATGACAAATGCAGTAGATGTATTTTATTAAAATATATAAAAAAACAAATGCATATGTATAAACAATGATAAATATGCATATGCCGTGTATAATCATACAGTAAAATGTTTATATTCATATAGTTTTTATTTTTAAACAAAGGATATTTTAGCATTCAAACTGGCAGTGGTGATATTTCCTCTGGTAAGAGGGAGACTTTCAGTCCATGGCAACTCCCAAAGGAGAAATAGCCTTTTTTTCTCTCTTTTCTTCTTTTCAGAAAAGCTACAGAGCAGCACCATTCACCTGAGATCCATGTTTAGGAGAAAATACTTGAAGAGACACAAAAAACCACATCTGAGTGACAGACAACAAATCTGTGGCCAAGCAGAGAATCATGGCTAAATTTTATGATCATTTTAAATATATGGAGTCATTCCTTCTATGCAGTACATTCTTGTCCCCATCATATATGTCGTAATATACTGGATACAATCTTAAATACGGAAATCATATTAGTTTATTTTATTACAATTAAGTGAACATAGGGGTGAATATTTAGAGACCCAAGGAAAATTAATATTCATCCAAATTAATTTAATTGTTCCCTGGGTTGAAATGTGAAAATAAACGTTTTATTGGGTATATATATATATGGGGGAAAAAATGCGATGTATATATTTTATACTGATAAAACGTCCTCAATATTATTTTGCATCTTGATAGTTTTCTGTAAAACTCTTTTTAAACTACTAGTTTGTTTTGTCTCTCTAAATCATTCCTTCCCACTTGATGAAATTATACAAATCCATAACAAAATGAACAAAAATGAAGCTCGTCCTCATGTAAACAGTCAACCATGACTAACTTTAGCTCTATTTCCATGTTCTTTCTGATGTGTAAATGATCACGTTAGCGTTAATAAACTTAATAAGTGCCTGAGTTTGACCAGAGCAGATTTCTGAATATCTGATATATGCAGTGTTGGGGGTAACGCATTACAAGTAACGTGAGTTACGTAATCAGATTACCTTCTTCCAAGTAACGCATTACTTTTAAATTTACAACAAAATATTTTCGAGTTACTTTGTAATGCACTTTAACTTGTAATGCAAGTTGCTTTGTTTTAGGTATTCCTCAAAATGAATAAAAAGAGTGAAATACAAACTCTGAATATTACGCAAACCTGCAATAATTAAATGTTAAATTACACAAATATACTTTATGGATTTAATCTCACTTTATAAACCAATATCTTTGTTGCCGACCTTCGATGATCCAATTCAACCATACGAATAAGCAAAAATGACTTTAGATAAACCACGTGTGTTTAATTTAGTTTGTTTGTTGTTTTTGTTTATGTTCTGCATCATATAGACCCTTAGGGTGTTTGCAAACATCGATGATGTGTTTTGTATGAGCCTACCTGGTGGCAGAAAATTACAGTTCTGCAGTAGCACTCTATGGAACAATAAAAGGTCATTTTGAGTTTATATCTCACAATTTTGAGTATATTGAAGAAATAAATATTTGAAGATATAAACTCGATATTCTGACTTTTCCCCCCTCGGAATTATGATATGATAATTATGAAAAATTTCACAAAATTGTGAGATAGGCCTAAAAATGTTGTTTAAATGTTACCTGTATAAAACATTATAAGTTTAAATATTTCATGGTGTAACTGTAAAGCTATTATGCCCCTATGAATTGCATGTGAAAATTATGTAGATCTATTGTTTACATCAAATCATTTTGACCCAAACCTTGTTTTTTTTTGTTGTTGTTTTTTTTTCCCATCGGAGTGGTCCAAGACCCTAAGACTTTTGTCACACTTGAACCACAAGTAAAACACACAAACCTCCTCGAATCCGGTCAAATTTTGTGGTTGAAATTTAAAAAAAATAAATTCTTCGGGTCAATTTGACCCCCCCTTAGGAATAAATGGAATGTGAGGAATACTTCAGTACACAGAGAAAAACTAAAAATGCTAAAACTTTACCAATATTTTATAATGTCAACATGTGTATCTGAATGCATACTGAAGAGATAAATTCTAGAACTGACTTTAGGACAGTGGAACAGCTTACTTGCTCCATATAGAGCTAGAAGTCAGAGAGGCTGCTCACTGCAGAGCAAATGGGTGGAGCATACATGTAGCTCCACCCCATTAGAACTCCAGAGAGGAGGGGCGAATGTAATTTGTGCCTAATGGGTGGAGCTAGAATATCCAACCACACCCTAACCCCTCCACCCCATTGGAGCTCCAAAGAGGAGCTGAATGTTATTTGACTCTGCAGTGAGCACCACTTGATAAGTCATGAAATATCATGTTATATTATTTGTTTTCCACAAGAGGTCAGCAAATACACCCAATGAAAGATATTTCGAGCTGAAATAAAAGGGTTATGCATGAAATGTAGTTATTTTGAATTTAAGTCGAATGAATAATATAAAGAATGTGCTTAAATTATTATTTATTTATTGATAAAATCTATTTAGTCTATTAGTTATATCTAACTAATTTAAAAGGTAAATAAAATAAAAAATCTCCCAAAAATGTGCATAAAAAAAAAAAAAGCAAAATTAAAATGACAAGCTTTTTGGACAAAAAAATAATAATAATAATTTTAGAGCTTCAGGTCATTTTGACCCATGCGGGAAGGATTTGTTACAAAGTGCGTGGAAGGATGAGGGTTAAAAGTAGACTAATCATCGCAAGTTTCATCAGTCCAGTCTGCATTTAGAGCGTCTTCGACGACGGTATTCTATAAAAATGATGACATTTTTTTTTTCCTCTTATTCCGTGGATTTTGCCCGTTTTCCTCTACTTGTTACAGCTGTTTTTCTGCCACCACAATGCGCACGCAGCTGCAAATGACGTAACGGTGACGTCTGCTCTATTCTTCTGCAATCCAGAATGGCAGCACAGCTGAAAGGTTTGTTTGAGCGGCGCCCTCTACAGCACAGGCATGAATTTGCATTTCCTTCATCTCACTTTTGGGGTGAAAGAACCTTTACATTTAACAAAAATAGAGCTTTTTTTGTAATTAACCCTTTCCCCGCCAGTGTTTTTAAAAAAAAGTTTTTGATCATTTTCAAAAAATGTAACGGCCCATAGAATATTTTGTTGTATGAACATCTGAACATGCAATATATCAAAAGAAAGAATAGACCCTCTGCTTTTAAACAAAAAAAGTTAATACAAGTTTCATAAAAAAAGCAACATTTTGAACAAAAATCTGAGAAAAATCAGGTCTTTGTCAAAGACTACATCCAGATCAGATTCAGAGCGATGATCAAACACAGATGGAGTAGATGGAGTCCTTCAACACCCCTAATCCTTGCACAGTCCTACAGCTCGCCTGGGTCGACATTTCATTCAGTAACATTAGACAGTTCTGATTTATATGCTGTTTCATGTTGATGATCACGTTATTTTACATATGCATCTGCTTACATGCGATCGCTTGTTTTATTGCGTCTCCTTCGCGTGTGTTTTGATCAGGAGATTCTGTACTCATTCAGAAGATGTGTAATAGCGCCCCCCTAGCGTCTAACAGTGAAAACACGGAAAATTCTGTGTTTGGCAGGGAAGCGTTTTCTCACAAATAACGGAAAATTCTGTGTTTGGCGGGGAAAGAGTTAAAATCAAAACAAGCAAGCCCAGTCTAGGAGTGAAAAAGTAATGCAAAACGTAACATTACTTTTCATAAAAAGTAACTAAGTAATGCAATTAGGAGTAACACACTACTTTTAAAAGTAACTTTCCCCAACACTGTATATATGCTTTTATATAAAAGATACTTTCTGAACATCCGTACTGCAGAACAGGAATGACCCTTACAAACCTGACAGGCACGGCCTTCTGCTTTGTTTGGCTGAAAGCTCTATTTCATGATCAATGATTCCAATGAGCTAAAATCCACAGCTTTATGAAAGCAGAGTTTCCGCTGAACATCCCGTCACAGGGCGAAGTCATGTCTGATGGTAGTGGTGGTAGTGGTGATGATGATGATGTTCATGATGATGATGGTGTTCATGTCGCTGGACCAAAGGAAGCACAAAGCCAGCGGTCTGCTCGCGGTCCAGCGCTGGTGAGGGTTGTTTTGAAGGCGACAGGGCCTGTTCTCTGGCTTTGGCTCTCACCCTCTTGCTGTGACTGTGCTGGAGAGGGTGTTGGTGACCCGACGGGGCTTGCGGCTGGTTCTGCTGGGGTAGATGGTACACATCCTGACCCCCTGTGACATGCATGCCCTGCATGGAGGAATTGTAGCCGTGGCACTTGCTGATTTTGGCTGCAGCCTGGCCGCCACCTGCTCCTTTGGACGTCCCCTTGGGGGATCGGATGGACTGGGGCCCGTTGCGCATGCGGGGATCCAGGGCCACACAGTGGTCGGTGATGACCTGCGACCGCCGCTGATGGGCGTGCGTCTCGGGCTCATGGGACCGGGAGCGACTCTGGTTGTGTGAAGGTCGTGAGGGCGGCTCTTGTTGGGCCACAGGAGGAGAGGAACCTTGCAGAAAGAGAACATTAATAACATATCAAATAAAATTTTATAAAGGGGCAGCACAATTATCATAATTAAAGAATTTCTTTTAATAAAAGGATCCGAACACAATTAAGAAATTATATTTTATAAAGTGTCAGCACAATTAACATAATTAAAGAATAATATTTTTTATAATAGATCAGAACGAAATTAAGAAATTATATCTTATGAAGGGTCAGCACAATTAACATAATTACACAATTTTTTTAATAAAGGATCAGAAGAAAATTAAAATATTTATATTTTATAAAGTATCAGCACGTTGAACAAATTTAAGGAACAATATATTGGATAAAGAAAATGAAGCCTGTTTTTAGGAAAAGTAATGAAATAAAGGCAGCACATGATGATAACTTTACAATTAAAATAATATCTTATTTCTTTTGCATTGCAGTCATGAGATTTTTATGATAAACTGGTGGGGGAGAGCTTAACGTAAATAATAATAAAAAATAAATGTAAATGTCTTATAGCTCCTAAAATGTACTTATATTTATTCATGCAAAATTAGAATTTCCTGTAATTTTCTGGTGAATATACGTCATTTCCTGATGGGTTTTGTATTATGCACATGTTCAGAAAAATCTTACTGTCAAATCTGGAGGTGTAGTTCTCTATTCCAGCCAGATCCAGGTAATGATTTCTTCTCTCAGTGTTCTCATCCACGCAGTAGTGATTCCTCTCGTGAGCTTCAGCAGGCTGAGCTCTGTCACATCACCAGAAGAAACATCCAACATGCTTTAATACAGCACATCTACATGGTAAAGTTTCAGCATAGTCTAATCATGCATGTTTCATACACTAGAAACACAAAAACTAGATCTCTCACATTATAATCAACAATGGCACCCAAAGAAAACACAACAAAGCCACACGTGACTCTTTTGTGTTTGCAAGCATCGGTGCAGAAGGACACATGAACCTCATTTGCTCACCTGATGTGTGTAGGTTGTCGTCTGTCGCCACCGCGGCTCTCCTCCGTGTGAGCCGACTCGATGCGACTCAAACGACTCGCATCTCTCTCTGAAGAGGGAGCAGAGAACATGAAGTTAAGTTGCTTATATGCAATATTTTTTGTTTTGAGTGTTTTTAACTCGAGTGTTGACTGATTCATTTGTTATGAATCATCTGATCTTTTGTTTTGTGTCCATTTAGACAGAAACCATTTATTTGTGCCCACCCATAAATAATAGTCTGCACTTCTTATTGCACTTCTGCACTGTGTGAGTTTTCTTTAACAAGTTAACAATTTGCGTTTCATTATGTGAAGCTACCGATTCCTTAATTTGTTATGAATCATCTGACCTTTTACTTTGAGTCCATCTAGACACTGTTTGAGCTACAGGAATACTATATTTTTGATCGCTGTGGTTATATCTGTATGTGTGTTTTGCAGAGTCCCACCAGTCCCGGCGTGTGTCCCGTCCCTCCTGCGAGCTCCAGGTTCTGGGGTGACCGTCAGCTTGACTCGGAGGGTCTTTTGTTTGCTCTTACACGAGTGATTGACGGAGGAGTCCACCACGTCATAGATGGTGTGCATCAAACTGGACATGTCCTAACACACAACACACCCACATCATGAACGCATTCTCATGCATTTTGATAAAGGGAATGAATGTCAGGCGCTGAACGTGTATTAGCACGCTTGTTTATGGCAGGCCTGTTGTTTCACACGTAATCATTTTTCTGCACATATTAACAGATTACAGCATTCATACCGCATGAACAAGCATGCAGCACACTTGTGCATGCAACACTGCTGCTTCTGTGAAAGGGATAGTTCACCCAAAAATATTTTAAAGAATGTTGGTAACCAGGCAGTTGATGGCACCCATTGACTTCCATAGTATTGTTTTCCCCTAGAACTGTCTGGTTACCGACATTCTTTAAAATAAATTCTTTTGTGTTCAACAGAAGAAAGAAACTCAAAGTTTTGGAACAAGATGAGGGTGAGTAAATGATGACAGAATTTTCATTTTTGGATGAATTAACCCTTTAATGCTGCAGCCCCTGCATGACTGCTAAATTGAAATTCATAAAATGCAAATATTTTACCTCCTTCGTAACTTTTCCGCTGTTGTCAAAATCATAGAGGGTAAAGACCCACTCCTGCCTGTTGTCATCAACCAGCGACACGTTACACTCGAGATCCTGAGAGATCAGAACATGCAGTTACACACATGACCAGCAGGAGGCTGTCAATAACGGTCACTGCCTATTAGGAAAGCATGCTCCAAACTGAAAACTGTCATCATTTACTCATGTCATTTGATTTATTGATTTAATTTGACAGGGACAATGCAGAATAATATTACTGTACAGCTCTTGTCATTGGTTAGGCTTGTACTATGAACCTAATAAATAAAAAAATAAGAGCGTAGGTTACAAATACAAAAATACAGACTAAATTAAAATTAGAAATGTTGAATTTGAAGCATTAGTAACAGAACATAAAAAATAAAAAAACTTAAAACTGAACTAAAACTGAAATAAAGAAAAATGAAACCTAAATAGTAATATTTAAAAATAATAAAACGCAATGAAAGCACATAAAATTACTAATAAAATAAATGAAAGCTAATTGTAAATATTAATAAAACTATAATAGTATATACATAATTCTAAAATAACTGCAACCACCAAATGTAAATAATGTATAATATTATTATATTAATATAATAAATACAATACAAATTAAAATAAATATATACAGATGTTTAGGCAGCACTTTCATTTTACTGTATGTAAAACAGAAGCTTTATCATTTCTTTTTGCACAGAGTAAACAAAGTCATACAGATATGCAACAATGTGACGAGGAGTATATTATTTTTTTGATGAAGAAAAAAAATGTAATCTACGGGTATTATGTTTAAGGTCAGCTCTTACACTGCAATTCGAGCTGTTCAGAGAGGATGTACAAGGCAGTTCTTGTTCTCAGTTACAGCTTTTGGCAGCAGCTGTAATTCAAGAGTATCTGGTATCAAGGATGATAATTGGATGAGCACGTCTGGAGATGCTGTGGGCGTCTGAGCGAACAAACTCTTACAACATCGGAATGGATGGTGAAGTGAAGCAAGAAGACTTTCCTCCGAGCTTATGCGGTATATGCCATGATTTATATGCCTTTGGCAATGCGCTCGGATATCACTGATGTGTCTCATTCGTTCTTCCTGCACTATCAGAGCGTTTTTACAGTGAACACAGATGTACAGTTCTGTGTTACTGTCATTTAAAGAGGTCCTATTATGCTTTTTGACATATTCAGCTTTGTTTAGTGTTTAATGTTGCAGTTTGAGCATGAAAAAGCTCTGCAAAGTTACAAAGCACAAGGTCACTCCAGCAGGAGTTGTTCTCTATATCAGTGTCACTGTTTCTGAACTCCCTGAAACGCCTCTATTGTAGTCTTGAGGTTTCTTCTGGGAACAAACACGCAACAATATTCCTCATTTAAATAATTAATATGCAAAATAAAGGGGCGGGGCCTAGTTGAGTTAGTTAGTAGTGTGTTGAAACTTAACTCGCGGTCTTGGTAAGGGGTGGGACATTTCTCAAACACGCTCGAAGTGACCAATCATAACACACTGGTCCAGCCGACCAATCAGAACACACTGAGCTTTTCAGAAGGAGGGGCTTCATAGAGACCGGAACTAAACAGAGCGTTACTGACAGACTGGGAAGAGAGGAGCTGCAACAATGGAGAATATGTGAAAAATGTGTTTATTGAGCATGAAAACCTATTCCAGTAGAGCCCAAAAACAACATCAAGACTTTAAGAAAGGACATAATAGATCCCCTTTAAGCTCTGTGTGTGTGTGTGTGTGTGTGTGTGTGTGTGTGTGTGTGTGTGTGTGTGTGTGTGTGTGTGTGTGTGTGTGTGTGTGTGTGTGTAACAGACAGTATGGAGACCAGTGATGAAACACTATTAACCTAACTATACCGTACAGAAGCAAATCCTCAAGTATTTTTGTCTTTGTTTCACAGTACAAATATCAAACATTTCTAAAATCAAGAAACATAAGATAAGAAGTCTTGTTCTCCGAGAAATTAATCAAGAGTTAAAATGTGGTTAAAACAAATGACAAACGACAGATATCAACATGAAAAAAATCAACTTGATTCAGAAGGAAAACATGCTGGCTTTTCCAAGCACATTGGCAGATATTTGTTCTTGTATTAAACTTCATTTTGATCACTTTCTCAGGAAACAAGTTCTTATCGCTGTTGTTTGTCATCATCTTTATCTTTAGTCGTTTTGGATAAAAGTATCTGTTAAATAAAATAGAAATTTAGTACAGGTAAATTTTTTTTTTTTTAAAAGGTAAAAATGTAAACTTACTACAGCCATTATAAAATAGTAATTTTACTACAACCCTGTATTTAAAGATATTTAATGTCTTAAAATAGAGCTGCAAATTTCAATCCATCTTAACGATTTGCTTTATTTAGCTGATTTATTGAATCGGTTCAATAAATATCACGCATGTATGTGATTTTGTAGAGAAAAATTATTTAGATATTAATGATAAAAAAATTAAAATACTGTATGTAAAATTGAGTGCTCCAGTTATATCAATTATAAAACTTTACAGTTCTTTAATTACAGAGGTGTCTGTAAATACAATGTCATTGTATTCAGCTCGGTGTGAACTTACATCTAGACTGATGCGTTTCTTCCCTTTGGAGGTTTCCTTCAGGTCCCTCTCTCCATCCTCAGACGGCAGATACTGAAGAAAACGCTCACATCCTTCAGCCTTTTCTGGAGGCAAAACCACTAAACACACACACACACACACACACACAGAGTGACTACACTACACACAGAGCTCAAATATCATCAAGATACAGTTACTTAAGAAGCTAAATGACTTAAATTACATGACAAATCAAAATCAAGTGAGTTTATGCTAAAAAAAGAACAAATATCTGTCAGTGGGGTCAGAAAAGTCAACTTGTTTTCCTTTGAATTCATTTTTCTGAGATATTTGTTCTTGCTGTAAAGTCACCATGAAATCAAAACTGACAATTCTTATTTTTTATGAAATATTTCAGTATTATCAAATCATTTATCTGTGCACATCAGTATTAAAAAAAAAAAAAAAAAATGCATGTGCCTCATAATCTTTAATCAAAATAACTTCCCCTCTCTCTTTGCAGCGACATCTCTTCTCTGACGACGAGGGTGGAGCAACCTGTCACTCAAATGAGATCCACCAATAGCAAACCACAACCACCCAATCAATTGCCCATGGAAAAAAATCAAGTCCCGCCCCTTCATTTTTGCTGGTTCAAGAAGCTATTTCACTCGGATATACAATCGCAACTTTGTTTCATGCCCACTTTAAGCATAACTCACTTCGTTTCGATAAATCTCTCAGAAAACCTTATCTTGTCATTTTACATCTCCAGTCTCAATAGAAGAATGTTTAGATATTAGTATTGGAAAAGAAGACACAAATATTCAAATACTGGACATTTTGCAGTGTGTCTGATGCCTGATGGGTGAACGTGAATACACACCCTCTAGAGGGCAGCGGTGGACCGCCGAGTGTCCGTCCTTCAGCTCACAGTTCTGTAGCTCCTGGAGGAGAAACATGGAGATCAAGAGAGGTGTTAGTTCAATATCCAGCCCAGAAACTACAGAAAAAACAAACGCCTCCATCCGAAGCATTTCCTCCTCAGGGACGGAAAAAAGACGATAGTGTCACATAAGATTAAATCTCACTGCAAAATACCTTCCACCTTGGACCCAAAAGTAACAGAGAGAAACAGTTGAGCTCCTGAAGTAAGAAGAAAATCCTAATTTCACACTATTGGTTAAGCCAGTTTTGCTGTGCTATGTTGTAATAGTCCATATTTACATTTATGCATTTGCCGGCAGACGCTTTTATCTAGAGACTTACAATGCACACATTTGATCAGTTCGTGCAAACGTATGACCTTGGTATTTTTAACACCGTTCTTTATTTTTTCCAAGCAACAGAAATACTTGCACATTTGCCCAATTATCTACCACATGTCCTTCTCTCTGATGATTTGAGACATTATCATTAACAGAAATATTTGGGGTTTTTTGAGTATGACTGACACTGAGACAGGAGCAGATGAGACTGAAGTCTGTCATAAACACCATCAGAAACAGACAATCATCTGCAACCACAGACATCTGAACCACAAAAATGCACCACGGTACATCGTGTACAAATCCCAACCTGCTCATGTAAGGTAAGCAGCCAGCTACCTCAACTACAACCATGTTCATGAAGTCTCTCGTGCTAATATTGTGAAATATTACAATTTAAAAGAACTGTTTTCTATGTGAATATATGTTACAATATAATGTATTCCTGTGATCAAAGCTGAATTTTCAGCTTCATTCCTCCAGTCTTCAGTGTCACATGATCCTTCACAAATCATTCTAACATGAGGATTTCCTGCTTAATAAACATTTCTGATTATTATTAATGTTGAAAACTGCGTGTAAACTGATGTTTTTCAGGATTCTTTGATGAACAAAGTTTAAAAAGAGCAGCATTTATTTTAAATAGATTTTTTGGTAACATTATAAATGTCTTTACGGTCACTTTTGATCAATTTAATGCATCCTTGTTACTGAAGTATAAATATTACAATGATTTGAGTGTGAATTTTATTCCACATTTTTAATGTGACAAACTCCTGACAAATCGACCAATGACAACCTCCGAGAGGCGGGTCCAAAAGTGTTTTCAGGAATCCAATTAGCTGTATTGATTTTAAACAGATCCGCCTCCCAGTTTAAACACAGAACACAACATTTAAGATGATTTCCAGCCGCATGACGGCCATGTTTTCTTTAAAGTCACGTGTCTGAAAGGCATGAAAGCCCAGTGAACTCATTACCACCCAGAGCAACAGATGCATCCCAGAGCTGCATGCAGGATCTGACCGCCCTCTGCATTTTAAAGGCTAACACATGGTATTTTACCCATAATGCCATCACCCACTGAGGCCCTTTTTAAGCAGCAATGTGTGGGCCATATGGTTAATTAAGAGAGAGCTGGTTCCAATCCACAGTTGAAGAAAAAACAGGCCCTGGTTTCTTTATCGTCTCTCGCGCTGCCTTCCATCTCTGACTCTTTGAGCTCAAACTCCCCAGTTAAATCACAACAAAGACTGTAAGTGTGTTGAAAGGACATCTGGAGGCAAATGCATGTGTTCTGACGGCCTATATTTGTGGAATAAGCGCGTGACAACTCTAAAAAATGTGTCTGTGGCGTATCAGATCTCAGCAGCTCTTGAGAGTTGCTGTTTGTTCCTGCTTCATTCAGACGTGATCGAGTAACTAAAAAAAGAGGTCGTAATGAACAGATTCACCAGATTTACTACTAACCAGGTTAACCATCGCTAAAGCTACTGATGTCAAAACATTTTGGTAACTCTTTAAAGTAAGCTCTCATTAGTTAATGCATTGGCTATCATGGACTAACAATAAGACATTTTTATTTATTTATTCATCTTCGTTAATGCTAGTAAATAAAATGACAATTGTCTGTTCAACTTTCATTTTAAAAATCAAATGTAAAAATGTTGATTTCGACAAATGAAAAACTAAAAATGTGCCCATGAAATAAAAAACATTAACTCTCTGGTGCCGTTCGGTCATTTTGACAGAAAAATAAAATATTATATACTCTTTTTTTTTTTTTTTTTTTTTTTTTTTTTTTACTTCATCAGAATGGTACGAAACTTGGTAAAGGTTTTGCACTTGCTGTGTGAACAAAAAAATCATGGCCACGATTCGAAAAGGTTAAATGGTCCTGAAAAAATTAGACACTTGTATTGTTCGCGGTCAAAACGAGCGCATTGGAAATGAATGCGAAACACATTTCATCTAGTGGAAGAGTTTGGTACTGCTCATTTTTTGTGATTTCAACCTCAAATTTGGAACACAACTTGTTTAGATTTATAGCTTTGATTTCCTCACAGTTTTAGAGCAAAAAGTATAGAAAGTGTCATCTTTAAAAAGAGACCAAACTGAAGTCTGTGCTCCAAAGCATGCAAGATTTATGACAGACAGTTTAAATTGGAAATTTAATTTTCAGGTCCATACTCAAAAAGAGAATAAAATGGATTATAACTGCTGCATAAATAAAATTCAGTACCATAAAATCCCTAAAAATATAAAATATTAAACAAAAAATATTATTGAACTAAAATATAGTACAATCATTTCATTGAAATATTTTTTTAAAATTTTTGACTGACACGCGAACAGTACCAGAGGGTTTAAGAAATGCTAAACTATAACAACTATCCACACACATAATCTTAAACACAATACTTAAATTAAATACTAAGTACATGAAAGTGTCCATCATCCAGTACCAGTGTCAATAGTCACAATATTATCACATATATTTCCAGAGCAAAAACTCAGACACAATGCCAGTTGCTATCCTTCACGTCTGGAGCACAAACAATGCTTCATCACGTCAGAGGTCAAATCAAATCAAGTGTGAGCAATAGTGGCTTAACACCACTAACTACTCTATTCTTCAGACTAGTAAGTGTACAGAATCAATGAAAGCATCTGATTGTTCACATGTGAACTAAATGAAAGCCTGATCCCTCCGCGTGACGCCCAGCTCCCCTCAAAAGAGACAGAAAGTAAAACTATTTATTCTTAAAATATGAATTATTGGAGTGCAACATAGTGGATCTATAAAGAAACAAAAGCTCTTAATTCCAGAAGATTCTCAGTCCAAGCCTCAAAAACAGATGTGTTCTCGACATGCTCCAGACGACAGAGAGGAAGCAGCGGTGAGGAAAAAAAAAAAAAAACATTTACATCGCCAAGCAATTCTGGTTTTCTTTCTACAGATGTATGAGAACCAGAGTTCTGCAAAAATCTGAATTGAAGAACTCCATTTAATTCATCAATTTGTTGAATATTGAAATTGGATAGGCTTCATGCCAAACAAACAAGAAAAAAGGTCTCATCCTCCTGTCGGAGAAAGTGGACTTTTAAGGTAATCAGCTAACCTAGCTAGCTATTTTATTGTATTAAATATGATAAAATACACATTAATATGGGTGGTTAAAACAGGATAGATAGATAGATAGATAGATAGATAGATAGATAGATAGATAGATAGATAGATAGATAGATAGATAGATAGATAGATAGATAGATAGATAGATAGATAGATATCAATCAGTCTATCATTCTATCCATCCATCCATCCGTCTATTTGTCTATCATTCTATCCCTCCGTCCGTCCATTTGTCTATTATTCTATCCGTCCATCTGTCATTCTATATATCCGTCCGTCCATCTATCTGTCTGTCTATCATTCTATCTATCCGTCCGTCCATCTATCTGTCTGTCTGTCAATCATTCTAAACGTCCGTCCGTCAGTCATTCTATCTATCCGTCCGTCCATCTGTCTGTCTATCATTCTATCCGTCCGTCTATCTGTCTGTCTATCATTCTATCCGTCCGTCCGTCATTCATTCTATCTATCCGTCCATCTATCTATCTGTCTGTTTGTCTATCATTCTATCTGTCCGTCCGTCTATCTGTCTGTCTATCATTCTATCCACCCGTCCATCTGTCTGTCTATCATTCTATCTATCATTCTAACCGTCCGTCTGTCCGTCCGTCTGTCAGTCATTCTATCTATCCGTCCGTCCATCTGTCTGTCTATCATTCTATCCATCCGTCCATCTGTCTGTCTATCATTCTAACCGTCCGTCTGTCCGTCCGTCTGTCAGTCATTCTATCTATCCGTCCGTCCATCTGTCTGTCTATCATTCTATCCATCCGTCCATCTGTCTGTCTATCATTCTATCTATCATTCTAACCGTCCGTCTGTCCATCCGTCTGTCAGTCATTCTATCTATCCGTCCGTCCGTCCATCTGTCTGTCTATCATTCTATCTATCCGTCCGTCCGTCATTCATTCTATCTATCCGTCCATCTATCTATCTGTCTGTTTGTCTATCATTCTATCTGTCCGTCCGTCTATCTGTCTGTCTATCATTCTATCCGTCCGTCCGTCATTCATTCTATCTATCCGTCCATCTATCTATCTGTCTGTTTGTCTATCATTCTATCTGTCCGTCCGTCTATCTGTCTGTCTATCATTCTATCCACCCGTCCATCTGTCTGTCTATCATTCTATCTATCATTCTAACCGTCCGTCTGTCCGTCCGTCTGTCAGTCATTCTATCTATCCGTCCGTCCATCTGTCTGTCTATCATTCTATCCGTCCATCCGTCATTCATTCTATCTATCCGTCCATCTATCTATCTGTCTGTTTGTCTATCATTCTATCTGTCCGTCCGTCTATCTGTCTGTCTATCATTCTATCCGTCCGTCCGTCATTCATTCTATCTATCCGTCCATCTATCTATCTGTCTGTTTGTCTATCATTCTATCTGTCCGTCCGTCTATCTGTCTGTCTATCATTCTATCCGTCCGTCCGTCATTCATTCTATCTATCCGTCCATCTATCTATCTGTCTGTTTGTCTGTCTATCATTCTATCTGTCCGTCTGTCTATCTGTCTGTCTATCATTCTATCCACCCGTCCATCTGTCTGTCTATCATTCTATCTATCATTCTAACCGTCCGTCTGTCCGTTCGTCTGTCAGTCATTCTATCTATCCGTATGTCCATCATTCTATCCATCCGTCCATCTGTCTATCATTCTATCTATCATTCTAACCGTCCGTCTGTCAGTCATTCTATCTATCCGTCCGTCCATCTGTCTGTCTATCATTCTATCCATCCGTCCATCTGTCTGTCTATCATTCTAACCGTCCGTCTCTGTCCGTCCGTCTGTCAGTCATTCTATCTATCCGTCCGTCCATCTGTCTGTCTATCATTCTATCCATCCGTCCATCTGTCTGTCTATCATTCTAACCGTCCGTCTGTCCGTCCGTCTGTCAGTCATTCTATCTATCCGTCCGTCCATCTGTCTGTCTATCATTCTATCCATCCGTCCATCTGTCTGTCTATCATTCTATCTATCATTCTAACCGTCCGTCTGTCAGTCATTCTATCTATCCGTCAGTCCATCTGTCTGTCTATCATTCTATCCGTCCGTCCGTCATTCATTCTATCTATCCGTCCATCTATCTATCTATCTGTCTGTTTGTCTATCATTCTATCTGTCCGTCCGTCTATCTGTCTGTCTATCATTCTATCCGTCCGTCCGTCTATCTGTCTGTCTATCATTCTATCCGTCCGTCCGTCATTCATTCTATCTATCCGTCCATCTATCTATCTGTCTGTTTGTCTATCATTCTATCTGTCCGTCCGTCTATCTGTCTGTCTATCATTCTATCCACCCGTCCATCTGTCTGTCTATCATTCTATCTATCATTCTAACCGTCCGTCTGTCCGTTCGTCTGTCAGTCATTCTATCTATCCGTATGTCCATCATTCTATCCATCCGTCCATCTGTCTGTCTATCATTCTATCTATCATTCTAACCGTCCGTCTGTCCGTCCGTCTGTCAGTCATTCTATCTATCCGTCCGTCCATCTGTCTGTCTATCATTCTATCTATCATTCTAACCGTCCGTCTGTCCGTCATTCTATCCGTCCGTCCGTCTGTCAGTCATTCTATCCGTTCTTCCATCTGTCTGTCTGTCTATCATTCTATCTATCCGTCTGTCCATCTATCTGTCTGTCTATCATTCTATCCGTCCGTCCGTCTGTCAGTCATTCTATCCGTCCGTCCGTCTGTCAGTCATTCTATCCATGCGTCCGTCCATCTATCTGTCTGTCTATCCATCCATCCGTCATTCTATCCGTCCGTCTGTCCATCCATTGATCTGTCTGTCTTTCTATCATTCTATCCATCCGTCCGTCCATCCATCGATCTATCTGTCTGTCTTTCTATCATTCTATCCATCCGTCTATCTATCATTCTGTCCATCCATAAGAACTATACATTTTCAAAGTTCTTCAAAGTCTTTCAACAAGGCTGTGTAATCAACATTCAATATAATGTATAATGTACAATATAATGTTGCAAAATAATTGCAAATTAATGTCGTTCTTTTCAACTTTCTATTCATCAAGCAATCCTGACAAAATGCATCACAGTTTCCACAGAAATACTAACTACTGTGTTGCTTTTCATCATTGATAATAATAAGAAACGATTATTGAGCATCAAATCAACTATTGTTTTGCATTGTTTTGGTAATATTCATACAGAAAACAATGCATTTTAAATTGTAATAATATTTCACAATATTTACTCGAAAAAAATACAAAAAAAAAAGTCATATCAACTCCAAACTTTTGAACTGTAGTGTACATGCTTGTTGCCAATTTATGACAGACAGTAGCTGATGTACATCTGGGCTGTGTAGTGAAAGTTGGTCTGTAACGTCCCTGATGCTGTTCACGTCCAGACCAGACTTATCAACACACTCAGATCCAGCGGTCAACTCTGTGCCAAACCATCCACAGAATCTCACTAATGTTGTAATCTCTGCTTTGTTCTTGGCTTCTAACTCTCACTTCTAGGTCCAGTGTACTTAAAACGATTCAACACCGAAAACAAGCAGAAAACTGCCGCAAAAATGCTAATTTATAGCACTTAAGCTTGCATAACAAGAAGCTACTTATCTAAATAATCATGGAACGGACAAGTTAAGCAATAAAAAGCTATATTCAAAATGAGCTGGCAAGGTTCATCCATTCTGTTTCACTGACAAGCTTGGTTTCGGGGTGTGTGCTGATGAACAACACGTTACTAGTGGGCCACAGATGGCCGAAGGGTTTCCATCCCAGTGCAGAGAGACTTTTCACCCCAAGGTCAGATGTGAGGCACAGTGTTGGCAGGACATGAAGCGCTTCAGAGACTTCAGAAACAACAGCTGTGGAGCGAGTCTGTTCGCTCATCTGCGTCAGAGGCCCAGCCAGACATTTGAAGTTCCCCAGACCTGTAAAATCACAGAACATCTCAGCCTGCTGGAACACCAACGGCCTGACCGACGCTCATTACCACTCTTATCCGCTTCCTCTGTAAGTGTAACACACCGATATGTATCTGCTGGAAAAAAATTTGACTAATTTCATCAAACCCATCGCAGAATGAGCTACAGGCCTGATGCTTCTAAGAGTTTAGATTCATGAGGAATCCACTAAGAATGTGGCTGCATCCCAATTCACCTACTTGTACTACTTTTTTTGAAGAAAAAGTACATACTTTTGAGTGTGCAAGCAAGTATAGACAGCTTTGGACATACTACTTCGTCTCATTAGCTTTTCCGCTCTGTCACTAGTCAACACCCTGCAGTCTGTCATTCTGTTTAAACTGCCCTCTGCATCATCTCGCCACACCACATAATATCCTACACACGTGATTTTTCAAGTGGGTCTCATTCAGTGTGACTCTCCTCATGTGTTGGCACAATGATGCATTTAAAAGTTAAAAAACCAAAACATTTTGTCTTTATAATAGTAAAACTAAATGTTCTCTGCACATATGTGAATAAAACAACGGTGCAATGTTTTTCATCATTTTAGATGACTGATTATCACAGAATTTTGCTTTTTTGGTGCTGATGTTTTGTAGTTTCTTAACATTTTTTATTTGTGCCAGAACACAATTCTTGTACAATCCTGTATTTACTGTAAATTAATTCTGGTAAATTTATGGTAATTTACTGGAATTGTTGTGTGAAAGACAAAATAGGCTCCATTTATTCGTTTAAACAAAATGTTTTACATTAAATCTGGTTTAAAACATGGCCTAAATACTGACAGGAAATGTTCTGAATCTGCACTTTAATCTGTTTGAAACATTTATTTACAGATCTTTTTGTGTTTGGTTTTATTGTATTTAAATGTTCATTTTTTGAGTTCTTTTAGTTATAAAAAAAAAAAAAGCTATTATATCCATTAGGAGGATATCATTTTCTAAACACATTTAGCTATTATTGAGCAACTGACACATAGCTACAACTAACCAACTTAAAGTCATACTGTAGAAGGCCTCTAAATCCTGAAACATCCAGAAAGCCTCTCTGAAACCTGTACCAGATGTGGGGGCGTCTTTATGAGCCCCTCCTCATCCTGGGAGCACAAATGTGCCGCACACTTGAACCTCAGCAGCACCTCTCAAACTGCTTTTACGGGCCGCTCTTAAAAGAGAGCTGCAGAACACTTTCTCAGACCTTCAGTGTGGTTTGTGTATAATATTTAAAGGTTAGTATGAACACAAGACACAAAGTTCAGTGAGACGGTGCGGTTAAAATGTAGTAAATCCAGCTTAGTTATTCTAGAACGTCAAACAGCTACACTGGTCTAGTTCATCCAAGCCTAAAAGTGGATATTTGCAGTCATGAAGAGGTGTGGATTAAAGTATAACCGAAAGAAATGTGCTACTGGGTGTAAATGCTGACAATCACAATGGCTTCTTCTCTATGTATGGAAACCCATTTTCGCCACATAAGAAAACAAGGTTACATTTTATTTTAAGGTGTCCATGTTACTGTGTAATTATACATTTAACTACTGGAGTAATAATAATTAACTACATGCAGCCTACTTACTATAGGGTTAGGATTAGTTTTAGGGTTAGTTCCATGTAGGTAAGCACAATTTATAGTAATAACTATAGTAACTTACCAAAAACAAAAATCATGCTTTGGTCATTTATAATTATCACAAGTTGAAATGATGGCATACTAAGTCTAAACTAAATGAGTAAAGTTCGTAAACAAACTTTGAAGTTGGCTTGAGAAAGCAATAATATCTGTCTGAGCCACAGTTTAAGCCCAGCAGTTTTGCCCGCGCAAAGAATATTTAGTAATATATAATTATAATTACTTTTGACTAAATCATGGTAAATCATGCTAGAACGTGGTAAATTGTGGTAATTCATACTAGAAACATGGTAAATCATGCTAGATTGTGGTAAATCATGGTAAACTATGGTAAGTCATGGTAAACCATACTAGAATGTGGTAAATCGTGAATGTGGTTAATCATGGTAAATCATACTAGAACGTGGTTAATCATGAATGTGGCAAGTCATGGTAAACTATGGTAAATCATGCTAGATCATGATAAATCGTGAACGTGGTTAATCATGGTAAATCATACTAAAACGTGGTTAATCATGGTAAATCATGCTAGAACGTGGTTAATCATGGTAAATCATACTAGAACGTGGTTAATCATGGTAAATCATACTAGAACGTGGTTAATTGTGAACGTGGTTAATCATGGTAAATCATACTAGAACGTGGTTAATCATGGTAAATCATACTAGAACGTGGTTAATCATGGTAAATCATACTAGAACGTGGTAAATCGTGAACGTGGTTAATCATGGTAAATCATGCTAGAACGTGGTTAATCATGGTAAATCATACTAGAACGTGGTTAATCATGGTAAATCATGCTAGAACGTGGTTAATCATGGTAAATCATGCTAGAACGTGGTAAATCGTGAACGTGGTTAATCATGGTAAATCATGCTAGAACGTGGTAAATCGTGAACGTGGTTAATCATGGTAAATCATACTAGAACGTGGTTAATCATGGTAAATCATACAAAAACGTGGTTAATCATGGTAAATCATGCTAGAACGTGGTAAATCGTGAAACATAGTTAATCATGGTAAATCATACTAGAACGTGGTTAACGGGAACGGGAACGGGAAGTTAAGCGCTGGGCGCCCCATTCAGAGACCGCGCTACAGGCAGCTCTGGATGATGTGGATTGGGACATGTTCCGAGCGAGTTCAGCTGACGTAAGCGAGTTCAAAGATGTGGCGCTTTGCTTCATCAACACGCTGGTCTCCTAACGGGGAATATGACTGAATACAGATCGTCCTGTTATGCTCTGCGGCGTGCAGTTAAAGCCGCAAAACTCCGTTATAAAGAACGAGTGGAGTCTCATTTCCAACTCAACGACTCGCGGCGCATGTGGCAAGGTCTTAGGTCCATCTGCTCTTTTGGATCTAAATCCTCTGCAGAGGTGAATGCTGACCCGTTGCTCGTGAACGAGTTAAACTCTTTCTACACTCGCTTTGACTGTAACCGCGGCAACGCGACTCCGCCAAGTGACGCGTCAGAGGGAATTACTCAGAGCAGCAACAACCACGTGATCTCTGTCTCGGAGGATGAAGTTCGGAGAGCACTCAAGCGTGTGGACGTCAGGAAAGCTGCTGGGCCAGATGGTATTTCAGGCCGTGTTCTACGGTCCTGTGCTGATCAGCTCGCCGGGTTGTTTACATCTATCTTCAATGAGTCCCTCGCTACATCTGTGGTCCCCACCTCCTTCAAAAAAAAAAAAAAAAAAAAAAAAAAAAAAAATCCACCATCATCCCGGTCCCTAAGAACAGTAAACCCTCTTGCCTAAATGACTATCGTCCAGTGGCTCTCACATCTATAGTCATGAAGGTCTTTGAGAGACTCATTAAAAACACCATTTGCTCCTTCATTCCTGACACTTTGGACCCTCTTCAGTTTGCCTATCGTCCCAATAGATCGACTGAAGATGCCATCTCTCATGTCCTCCACTCCTCCCTCACTCACATCGACAGCAAAAGTGGGAACTACGTAAGGCTGCTATTTATTGACTATAGCTCAGCCTTTAACACCACAGTTCCCATCAAGCTAACCTCCAAACTCCTGGATCTCAGCCTGAATCCTTCTCTCTGCCACTGGATTGAGGACTTCCTCACTGGCAGGCCTCAGGTGGTGAGAATAGGCCAGTTCACCTCCACCTCCATCACCCTGAGTGTGGGTGCTCCACAGGGCTGTGTCCTGAGTCCCCTGCTCTACTCGCTCTACACGCATGACTGTTTGTCCACACACAGCTCCACCTCTATCATCAAATTTGCTGATGATACTGTTGTCCTGGGCCTCATTTCCAACAACGAGACGGCATACTTGGACGAGGTGGAGCATCTAACATCATGGTGCCAGGACAACTGTCTCTCTCTGAATGTTGGCAAGACCAAAGAAATGATTGTGGACTTCAGGAAGAGACAGCAACGGACATACTCCCCCCTCATGATCAGCGGGTCACCAGTAGAGAGAGTGAGCAGCTTCAAATACCTGAGTGTAAACATCTCCGAGGACCTGACCTGGACTGCTCACATTCAGACACAGGTGAAAAAAGCCAGGCAAAGACTGTACCACCTGCGCCAGCTGAGGAAATTCAGGGTTTCACCAGCTATCCTGAAAAATTTCTATTTAGGGGCAATAGAAAGTGTACTAACTCAGTGCATCACAGCGTGGTATGGGAACAGCACCAGTCATGACCGCAAAGCCCTGCAAAGAGTCGTGCGCTTATCCGAGCGTATCTCAGGGTCAGCTCTCCCGTCTCTGCAGGACGTCTACACCAAACACTGCAAAGGTAGAGCTACCAAGATCATCAAGGACTCTAATCACCCTGCAAACCCTCATTTCACGCTGCTGCCATCTGGTAAGCGCTTCCGAAGCCTGATGGCCAAAACTGAGAGACTCAGGAGGAGCTTCTTCCCCCAGGCCATCAGACTCCTGAACTCAGTCACTTAACATCACGTGACCATCGATACACTGACATTGCACTGCACTTTCTGTTCTCGTTGTTACTGTGTAACAACCTGTTATAAACCTGTTGCACATTATACTCTTATACATTTGTTAACCACATATTTATAAGTCCACAGTTTACTCACTGCACAGTTTACCTCACTTATTTGTATTCCACTTCTTCTACTTGACTTGATTATTTATAATTCTACAGATGATATATATATACACATAGTACTTTTTTTATCCTATTTCTATTATAATTTCCTCCTTGTGTTTTTAACTGTGAATTTGCACTGTCCATGGAACGGACCTGTTTACATTTCACTGCCGGTTGTATATTCTGTATATAACTGTGTATGTGACAAATAAAACTCTTGAATCTTAATCATGGTAAATCATGCTAGAACGTGGTTAATCGTGAATGTGGCAAGTCATGGTAAACTACGGTAAATCATGCTAGATCATGATAAATCAGACTAGAATGTGGTAAATCGTGGTAAACTGTGATAAATCTGGTAAACTATGGTAAATCCTGGTAATCTATGGTAAATCATGAAATTATTCCCTTCCAGTGCAGTAACATGCATCTCGACAACGCAAATTAGCATGTTTCTAGCATGTTTTAGCATTATGCTGCTTTGTTTTAACATTAATTAGCATGCGGGTAGCACAAATTAGTATGTTGCTGGCATGTTTTAACACGTTACTATCATGTTTGTTAACATGAATTAGCATTTTGCTAGCAGCATAGCTAACATGTATTAATATGTAATATGATTTAACATGTTGGTAGCATATTTTAGCATGAATTAACATGTTGCTAGCATGATTTAGCATGTTTATAGCATGATTTAACAAGATAGATAGAGGGGTTTAAATTAACTTCAATGGCTTAGAAATAATACATACAATGACAGCTTGAGTCTAATGGGCTTCAGTGCAGTTAAAATTGAATTTTGACAGTTGAACGGTCTTGGCGCATTTGAACATTCCATCAATAATTATTATTATTATTATTATTATTATATTATATTAAAACATATGAGAAGTCAAAATAATCAGATTTTTTGTCAAAATAATCAGATGTATTTACGAGTGAAATGGGATATTCTGTATATGGTGGAACGATTGAGAGATGATTTGAACACTGCCAACAATCTTTACATGACTGCTGTGAACCACAATTTTTACTTTCATGTGCAAATACATCTTTCAGCACAATAGAGGATTTGAACACGCAACAGTCATAGTGAAATGCATGCTAATCCTAAACAACATCAACAGGAACAGCAGCGACTAATGAGCGAGTCTGGAGTTCAGAAATGGTTGCACCTTAATCATGAAATCCAACCGCGTGGCATCTGATTTCACCCACAGATTAAAGCCCTTTAAGAGCTTGACCCGTATCCACTCCGGATAGTGTCTGACATACGAGTGTTATCTCTCTGTCGCCACCTCACCAGACCGGTTTCTTCTGTACACGCTGCGCACGCTTCTCCCACCCATGAGCGGTGCAGCTGGCAGACCCACCGAGGCCGCAGACATTTTTGACGCTCGTGCAGGAACAGGCTTAAATCCAAGATGTGAAGTTCCTCACAGCCATGACATCAGCCAGGGGTCACTGGCAGGTCAACAGCAACCCCGCTCCTTGTTTAACCTAAAAATACAGCCCAGCTCCACCACGGGAAGTGGAGGCGTCTGGAGGACATAGATGGAGCACTTCATATGGACCGGAGCCAATGGACCACTAGTGTTAAGGCCAAACGGACGGACGGGCTCAACAGGAATATAAACAGAGACTGCAAGGAAAGGACTGTGTATGAATGTATACACCTCATTGTTGTGGTGGCTTCCTGATACAGTAAAGGTGAAGGTTCATCTTGTCATGAAGATCAGAAGCAGGAAGATACTCTAAAACTCAAGCTACAACATTTTAAATATAACCATCAAAAAAATGCAATTTCTTTTTGCAAGCAGAGCTGCGTTTAACTGGCACAGAAACAATGCATGTGCTGATATTACCCGCCCTAATTCATTCCAGCTTAAATCATAGGCTGCGTCCGAAAACTTAAAAATGCTGCCTTCAGAGGACGCATTCCAAGGTAGGAAGGCATCAAGGCATGTCCGAATCCAATGTTTGCTTCACTTTCTGCCTCCAGAGAGACCTTCATTTGATCGATTTTTGAAGGCAACATCGATGTATCTTTCACAATCCTGTGCTTTCCATTCCACAGTTGAGCTAGAAACAAAGATGGCGTCTCCGTGTGTAAATGCTGTCTATAAAGTCATTGCCTGACTGGTCTGCGGCTATGCCGCCCCATACGCAAAAACTGCGATGCTCTGTGTATTCTGACACCTTCTTGAGCAATTTGAGCTCCAGTAGCTCATCTGTTTGATCGGAACACACGGGCCAGCCTTCGCTCCCCACGTGCATCAATGAGCCTTGGCCGCCCATGACCCTGTCACCGGTTCACCACTGTTCCTTCCTTGGAGCACTTTTGATAGATCCTGACCACTGCAGACTGGGAACACCCCACAAGAGCATGGCCGTAGCCATCTATGTGGTCACCGAGGTCCGGACCGCAGTATTTTTCTGAGGTGTATACAATAAATGTTGTGAAATAATTGACTAATAGAGTATTACTATTTTAGTGCTGCAAGGATACTAACAGCACCACGATCTTCTCATCTAAGCTGCCTGCGGTCTGTCACCGTTCGCCAATGTCAAAATATTTTAGATGACTAAAATCACACCAAACGTTCACAGAAGCTGCGGAGTGCGAATTTGCATTTAGCAGCGCAAGTCGCGCAACACTTCTGTAAACGGTGCGAGATGTTAGCTAAACTAAACATTTCGTATTTGACAGCTGTTTTAAGATTTAAATGTTAAACAACCGATAAAAACAATCAGGCAAACTAATAAAATGTCTAAATGACAATTAAACGAGTATTTCGAAAATGAAAAGACTATCAGTCAAAGCTCAGCTTTAGGAGGGGAAGAGACAAGGCAAGAGAAGGAGACGAAAAAGAAAGAGTGATGGAGACGAGAGCAGGTATAATAAATAATCTACTGCCCACTATAATTTTTTGGCCTTCAAACATCTTAAAATACACATATTCTCGAACCCCAATAATAGCTCAAATTTTTCCTGCTTCTAACACATCAACTTTGAGGACAAAATGTTCACTTGCTGCCTAATATATCCCACCCACTAACAGGAGCCGTGATGAAGAGATCATCAGTGTTATTCACTTCACCTGTCATAATGTTATGCCTGTTCGGTGTTGTGTGTATGTGTGTATATATATATATATATATATATATATATATATATATATATATATATATATATATATATATATATATATATATATATATATATATATATATATATATATATATATATATATATATATATATATATATAAATAAAATAAAATTCAAATATATATACTCTGACAACAAGTCTAATCTTACAAAATTCTGCTTGCCAGGTAACTGTCTGAAGAATATTAGATATTTTTACTGGACATAAGACAAAAATTTGCATTAAGATTCCACGGTCAACTAAACCATTTGAGCTTGTCTACAGTGAAGTTTTCGTGCCAGACCATTTCAGCCCACAAACATCCTGGCCTGCACTTCGGTGACCCGGAGGAGCCCAGCTCTGGGCGTCTCCACCAGGATTCTCCTGTGTGAAATTCTGCAGTGCTTTTCATCCATGGCAAAAGAAAAAATAAAGATCAAAAGGTCTCCTCCTTTCCTGTTCTCCTACTGCCCGCATTTGCAACACTTTTCCAGAGATATTTACTATAAAACACAAGACCGTGACAAGATTGAGACTAAACCTAGCAGAGCTGCCTTTCTGTCTACAGCCCACTTATACAACATTCAAATGCAGATAATTATATGTCATAACTGACTTAACTGGAACAGTCAACTTTGTGTGGCAGAAAGTCGACTACCAATTTCATAGAATTTGACGTCAGAACGCTGCATGACACTTCAATAAGCACTGAAAACACAAAAATACTTGACACTTAACTTTTTTATAAATACATTATGATAATATATGCATTTATTTTTATTTAACATATACTGTATATGCATATATATTTACATTTCATCATATACTTATAAAAATAAATAAATGTAAATATGTATTTACTACTACTATTATCCTTTATATAATTATACATTTATACATAATAGAACATTGATTCTTGGGTGATTTGTTTCACTGAGCTCGTCACAGATTGAAATTCTGCAAATAAAATAAATATATATAAATGCGCAAACTACATAAAACTACACACTTCAACTTTAAAACATCCACAGCTTTAACAGACAGACACTATAACAAAAACAATGAGCTCCAATGACGTTTGACAAGAAACAGGAAAACTGCACACTTCCCAGCCATGTAAAACGGTGGAATGAGACTAGGGTGAAAAGTTCAGATGTGGTGATACAGTGATGTTTTCAGGGAAGATACGATCAGGCAGACCCATATCAACATACAGGAGAGGTGGTGTACTAGAAGAGTCTTGGAGGAGAAACCATGCAAATGCATCCTAAAAAAAAAAACCCTCGGACATGTCAGTGGAAATTGTAAAAGTTCAGGTTTATTGCATCTCGAGTTTCCAAGCGCCTCTGAAATAAAAAAAATGCCAATTTTCCTCTAACGCCTAAAAACCACCCAAACATCAAAGAGCAAGTGTACCGTGAACAAAACGCCCGGTGCTCAAAAGACACGTTCCCTCCATCTGACGCCTTCGGACCGTGGGTGAGTATTGAATATCAGTCTGAATCACTAATCGAGGGCGAGTTTCACGAGGTTGCCTGTTTATTTAAGAGGAATCTGCAGGTCAACGGAGCGTTAAACGGCAGACAGACTTCGGCGTTTGAAGTCACGCTGCCTGTGGAGGAAGTGGGTGAGAGAAAAGAGTTTGCTTTCAGGAAGAAAATGAAACAGTGGTGTCTTTCAGGCCTTTCAAACCCTCATCCAGTCCTCATCTCATGATGAAATCCCGGCGTTCCTTAGAAAAGAGCCCTGTGGCTGTTCTGAGAACCGCAACAGACAGTAATCGGCTAAATAACCAACAGTGTCGGGAAAGAAACTCTACTCTCTAATTCAACTACAGTCAGAACACTCATTTCAGAAAGTAGTTAGCTACACTACAAGCTACTAATATATGTAAATAAATAAAGGCAGTGGTGTGCACACACACACACACACACACCAAACATGCATAACATTATGACCACCTTCCTAATATTTTTTGCTGTCAAAACAGCCCTGACCTGTCGAGGCATGGACTCCTCTGGACCCCTGAAGGTGTGCTGTGGTATCTGGCACCAAGATGTTATCAGCAGATCCTTTAAGTCCTGTATGTTGCGAGGTGGGGCCTCCATGGATCAGACTTGTTTGCTCAGCACATCCCACAGATGCTCGATTGGATTGAGATCTGGGGAATTTGGAGGCCGAGTCAACACCTCAAACTCGTTGTGCTCCTCAAACCATTCCTGAACCATTTTTGCTTTGTGTCAGGGAGCATTATCCTGCTGAAAGAGCCACAGACACCAGGGAATACCGTTTCCATGAAAGGGTGTACATGATCTGCAACAATGCTTGGGTAGGTCGTACGTGTCAAAGTAACATCCACATGGATGGCAGGACCCAAGGTTTCCCAGCAGAACATTGCCCAAAGCATCACACTGCCTCCACCGGCTTGCCGCCTTCCCATAGTGCATCCTGGTGCCATGTATTCCCCAGGTAAGCGACGCACACGCACCCGGCCATCCACATGATGTAAAAGAAAACATGATTCATCAGACCAGGCCACCTTCTTCCATTGCTCCGTGGTCCACGTGCCACTATTGGTGCTTTCGGCGGTGGACAGGGGTTAGCATGGGCACCCTGACTGGTCTGCAGCAATGCTGCCCCATACGCAACAAACTGAGATGCTCTGTGTATTCTGAACCAGCATTAACTTCTTGAGCAATTTGAGCTCCAGTAGCTCGTCTGTTTGATCGGACCACACGGGCCAGCCTTTGCTCCCCACGTGCATCAATGAGCCTTGGCCGCCCATGACCCTGTCGCCGGTTCACCACTGTTCCTTCCTTGGAGCACTTTTGATCATACTTTTGATACTGACCACTGCCGACTGGGAACACCCCACAAGAGCTGCAGTTTTGGAGAAGCTCTGACCAAGTCGTCTAGCCATCACAATTTGGCGCTTGTTAAACTCACTCAAATCCTTACTCTTGAAAGTATTAAACTGTTCAGAGCAATTTACATGAAATACCACCAAGAGAAAAACAAAAAATATATATCACTTCAAAGTAAAAGATAACATAAAATACAGTACAGACATCTGTGTGGTGATTCAAAGAATTGAATCCTATTTTGAACTAGTTTTATATTTTAAGCCAAATGAGTAAATGTACTGAAATTATTCACATTTCCTAATGATCCATCCTGCAAAATATAAACAAGTTAGTGTCACTATTTACATAATTAGTTAATCCCCAACACTAATAGGGTGTCTGTGCTTCATAAACAGTCACAGCAAATTTCTTTGGCGCCTAAATTTCAAAGACCAACCAGAACACGTCGCTTCAAACGTGGGACTGCTGCATCAACCCCAATATGCCTCATGAAAGATAATGATTTAAACATTTGATTCTTGCGGTGGAGCCACATCTGGAAGTGGCTTTTGATGGAGAGAGCGCGTCCAAGTAACAAAGGCCCATTTGCAGCTATTCCCAATCTGAGAGGAACTCAGTCCCGCTCCGACTGCAGCCCGCTTTGAAGCTGCCAGTGTGTTTCGACAGCTAACCACTTTCAGATGTGGCCGTGTAGTTTTATGGCTTGAATAATAGCGATACCTACACATGTGCAAGCTAGAGGTCCAGAACGGGGAGTCTCAATGGTTTTCTGAACAGGAGAAAAATGTGCTTCCACTCACTTCAGCTTTTCTTATGTCACAGGAATACGAGGCAGTTCTCACAGTTTTTGAACAGCTCAAACCTTTAAAGTACACAAAATACAATTAATTGGACTGAAAGGCCTTCATGTAAACACCTCAATCGATTCGACCAAGCTCAATCCAAATGACATTTCGATCAGATTGGGTGACCTGAAATAATCCATGCAACAGCAAAAAAAAAATTCACCCAAAAATGAAAATTCTGTTATTAATTACTCACCCTTATGTCGTTCCAAACCCGTAAGACTTTTGTTCATCTTCGAAACACAAATGAAGCTAGAGATTTCTGTCTCTCCATTGACAGCTACGCAACTACAACTACAACAACCACAACAAATTAAAAAAATTCATAAAGAGATCATAGTACTAATCCATATGAATTGAGTGGTTTGGTCCAAATTTTCTGAAGAGACAAGATCACTTTATGATGAACAGATTTAATCTAGTTTTTTATACTTTTACTTATAAACTTTGATCAGAGAACAAACAAGTTCAGCTTAACCTGCTTGACGGACGAGAACAAACCTCGTTGGTTCTCGCTGAAGCTCAAGCGTGCTGCGTAACACGAGAAGGAACCTCGTTGGTTCTCGCTGAAGCTCAAGCGTGCTGCGTAACACGAGAAGGAACCTCATTGGTTCTCGCTGAAGCTCAAGCGTGCTGCGTAACACGAGAAGGAACCTCATTGGTTCTCGCAGAAGCTCAAGCGTGCTGCGTAACACGAGAAGGAACCTCATTGGTTCTCGCAGAAGCTCAAGCGTGCTGCGTAACACGAGAAGGAACCTCATTGGTTCTCGCAGAAGCTCAAGCGTGCTGCGTAACACGAGAATGAACCTCATTGGTTCTCGCTGAAGCTCAAACGTGCTGCGTAACACGAGAATGAACCTCATTGGTTCTCGCTGAAGCTCAAGCGTGCTGCGTAACACGAGAAGGAACCTCATTGGTTCTCGCAGAAGCTCAAGCGCAAGCGCGTAACACGAGAAGGAACCTCATTGGTTCTCGCAGAAGCTCAAGCGTGCTGCGTAACACGAGAATGAACCTCATTGGTTCTCGCTGAAGCTCAAGCGTGCTGCGTAACACGAGAATGAACCTCATTGGTTCTCGCTGAAGCTCAAGCGTGCTGCGTAACACGAGAAGGAACCTCATTGGTTCGCAGAAGCTCAAGCGTGCTGCGTAACACGAGAAGAACCTCATTGGTTCTCGCAGAAGCGTGCTGCGTAACACGAGAAGGAACCTCATTGGTTCTCGCAGAAGCTCAAGCGTGCTGCGTAACACGAGAAGGAACCTCATTGGTTCTCGCTGAAGCTCAAGCGTGCTGCGTAACACGAGAATGAACCTCATTGGTTCTCGCTGAAGCTCAAGCGTGCTGCGTAACACGAGAATGAACCTCATTGGTTCTCGCAGAAGCTCAAGCGTGCTGCGTAACACGAGAATGAACCTCATTGGTTCTCGCAGAAGCTCAAGCGTGCTGCGTAACACGAGAATGAACCTCATTGGTTCTCGAGAAGCTCAAGCGTGCTGCGTAACACGAGAATGAACCTCATTGGTTCTCGCAGAAGCTCAAGCGTGCTGCGTAACACGAGAATGAACCTCATTGGTTCTCTCGCAGAAGCTCAAGCGTGCTGCGTAACACGAGAATGAACCTCATTGGTTCTCGCAGAAGCTCAAGCGTGCTGCGTAACACGAGAATGAACCTCATTGGTTCTCGCTTGAAGCTCAAGCGTGCTGCGTAACACGAGAATGAACCTCATTGGTTCTCGCAGAAGCTCAAGCGTGCTGCGTAACACGAGAATGAACCTCATTGGTTCTCGCAGAAGCTCAAGCGTGCTGCGTAACACGAGAATGAACCTCATTGGTTCTCGCAGAAGCTCAAGCGCTGCGTAACACGAGAATGAACCTCATTGGTTCTCGCAGAAGCTCAAGCGTGCTGCGTAACACGAGAATGAACCTCATTGGTTCTCGCAGAAGCTCAAGCGTGCTGCGTAACACGAGAATGAACCTCATTGGTTCTCGCTGAAGCTCAAACGTGATGCGTAACACGAGAATGAACCTCATTGGCTCTTACTGAAGCTCAAACATGCTGGAGTAAAGAGAATGAACCTTGTAGGTTTTTGATTGGTTCTTTTTGAAGCGTCAAAGTAGTAGTTGCGTAGCTGTCAATGGAGAGACCGAAAGCTCTCAGATTTCATCAAAAAGATCTTCATTTGTGTTTTGAAGATGAACTAAAGTCTTACAGGTTTAGAATGACATGAGGGTGAGTAATGACAGAATTTTCATTTTTGGGTGAACTATCCCTTTAAGCATGCAAACGCTCAATCAGATTCAAAAATACGTTGTACAAAAATAAGTCGTACAAATATGCATATATTTATTTCTCCCATCTCACAAAATGGACAATAATAGTGATACCTAGAGGTCCAGAACGGGGAGTTTCATGAGAAAAATGTGCTTCCACTCCCTCCAGCTTTTCTTATGTCACAGGAATATGAGCCAGTTCTCACAGTTTTTGAACAACTCAAGCTTTTAAACTACACAAAAGTGTGCCATTTTTACTGCGTTTCTGAATGCAAGAACGTGCAGCACTCCAGGCGCCTTCAAGTTGTCCTACTCGGCAAAAAGCCGCATTATGTCAAAATGCACAACAGACCTCTCCGTTTCTTTCTTGTTCCAGTGTTTGTTTAGCGTGCAGACAGGAAACTGGGTTTAGGGTGTCTGTCCGTAGCCGTCGGTCTTGGGGGAATGTGGAAAAAGGATGAGGTTTCTGAGGCTTTTACAAAAGAGTCTCTAGGAATCTTTTTGAGACAATATTGCATAAGCAAACACTAATACAGAGTCTGAAACCAGCAAGCTTTGAGTTCAAATGATCAGATTTATGTGCCTGGGTGTCTGTTTGCAGCACCTGAACAAAGAAAAGGAGGCTTTTCTGTGATCAAACGGCTCAGAAAAGCATGTCGTAGGAACCGTTTAAAATCTCCTGAAATAAACCACAAGCAGAAATATCAATCAGAGAGACTATCTGTATTGCAAAACACAGTGGAAAAACTGATTCAAAAGCCACAAAGCACATTAATGTTCACTTTCATATATACTTTGTTAGGCTATATGATGGTATGATATACTGCTTTAAAATATTAGTTTGGCCGTTTTTTGAGTTCAACAATCATAATGGGATGAAGCACCTTTCAAGTATTTTATTCACTAAGTAATACATATACACACACACAAACACAAACAACACTAAACTAGTAAATGCTTTTGTCATTTAGGCTAGTGTTTTCCTCTTAACAAACATTTCCATTTTACTTGTAAAGTTTTTCCAAACACCTTGTCAGTATTCAATTAAAACCCCTTTTAATGACAACCACTGTACCAAAAAAATAAATCAAATATTCCCTTGACTGTGCTAAGGCTTGCAAATTGTCCGTTTGGAGATGAGCTAAAGCTTTCTACAGGGAACAGCGGTTTATATGGAAACATACCTTACACACTAAAATGCAATAACCTTTGAGTCTCCTGCTGTTTGACTTGGCTGAGAGCTGCACAAGATCAAACACTGACTAGGATCCAGCAGACTCGGCCAAAAAAAAGTCACCGCACAGGCGCTCCGGACTCCAGCTTCAGGTATTATCTTTCCTTCTCCTGTAAGCGACGCAAAGTAAACGACTGCCATAACATCCACCGCAAACGCTCCATTTCCATTCACTCATTCGGCGCAGACTGACCTCAACGGCGGCACTTTAAACATCACGCTGACACCAGCCGAACGTGTGCAAATTTATGGCGTCTCACATCATGCTTGTTTACACAGTGGCGTTGGTGAACAGATATATGCGTTTTTTAAGAGATTTTCAAAACATGACATTATAGAAATGTTTTCCGGGTTCAGTACAAGTTAAACTATCAGCAGCGTTTGTGGCACAATGTTATGGAAGCTTGTTTCTGCCACAGAATAAAACATTTGAAAAGATAACTGACTTTTTATCTCAGAATTGCGATGCGAGATATAACCTCACAATTACAAGTTATAAAGTCAGAGTTGAAAGATATAAAGTCACAATTGTGAGTTTTAGGGGCCTATTTTAACGATCTAAGTGAATGGTCAGAAGTGCATGGCGCAGGTGCCTTTAGGGCGTGTCTGACTCCACTTTTGCTAGTTTAACGATGGGAAAAATGGTCGGTGCATGGTCTAAAAGGATTGTCCCTATTCTCTTAATGAGTCATGGGTGTGTTTTGGGCATAACGTGCAATAAACCAATCAGAGTCTCCGATTCCCTTTAAAAGCCAGTTGCGCTCGCGCCATGGCAGATTCGCTATTTACATGACGGAATATAAACACCCTCAACCTGACGAGTCAGTTTAAATACATGTGTGTTCTGCCACGATTGGTTAAATAAGTAGCCAATTTCATTTGTCATTACTGCAAATAGGTAATTTCTCCATTGTTGCAGCTCATCTCTTCCCAGTTTGTCAGTAACGCTCTGTTTAGTTCCTATCTCTATGAAGCCCCTCCTTCTGAAAAGCACAGTGTGATTTGACTGGTCGGCTGACACAGTGTGTTGTGATTGGTCGGCTGACGCAGTGTGTTGTGATTGGTCAGCCACTTCAAGTGTGCTCCGCCCCTTTATTTTGCATATGCATTTAATTATTTAAATGAGGAATATTGTGACGTGTTTATTCCTGGAAGAAAACTCAAGATTAAAATGAAGGGAGTTCAGAAAAAGTGTGCATTGATATTGAAAATAACTCCCTTTGGAGTGACTGTGCTCAAACAGCAACATTACATTACTAAAGACAGCTGAATAAGTTAAAAAGCACAACAACCTTTAAATGCCCCTTTAATGTTTAAAATCAACATTAAATGGGTTTAATTTCCAAATACAACTGGATGAAAATAGTGTTTTATGGAGCTGTTTTGATGAAAAATTATGAAACCATTTGTCTTTAGTAAAATGTGCACTGATAAACGGTCCACAATAAGACCAAGAATGTGCATTAAGAAAGTGCATAGAGTCAATTCTGATTTTATGTTGACTTTAAACACAGCATGAAAACTATAAATTGCCTTAATTATGAGTAATTGCACGTCAAAAGTCTGGAATGAGGAAAAGAGAAACATTGGTGGTGTCTGGAGGAGATCAAACAGTCATCTGCGAGCGTTTTAAAGTCACCCGCTGAACGTGCTCCACAATCTAGTGATGGCACCTCAGTGTCTCTGAAGTCGTGAACGCTCAACCCGCTTGGAAAGAGTGCTTAGACAAGGAACCGGAGGAACGCAAGCAAACACCTTCAAAGTGCCTTTCGCCGCATAAATATCCTCAAATAAATAAACATGCAATCCGCCTGCAGTGTTCAGATGTCTTTTTCCATGAAACACGGGCCATGAAAAGTGAGAGGAGGAAGTGGGGGGGTGATTTTGCACATATGCAGTGTAAATGCGAACATGAATACCAGCGGTGGAAGGCACATCTTTAAGTAAGATTACGTCTATAAAGTTCTCTTATTATTAAATTAAAAAAAAACACGCTTTTATAAAAGTGATCCACAGTGATGATGATGACGATGACGACGACGACATCATAATATCTGCATACTGAGTCATTATTGGTTTTATTTCTTTGGTCTATTTGCATAGTGAATTGTAAATGTATTCATTAATTTATATGCGCATATATTCCTCTAGTCTACAGCATAAATATATACAAACCGTAGAAGCTAATAACACACTTTATTTAGCATTCTTTCCTAAAAAAAAAAAAAAAGTAAACTACAGAAAAATTGTGAGATTAATCATGATTAAATATTTTAATTGATTGACAGTTCAGAGCAGAGTAGCAGTTTAACACAGAGGGTCTCCATAGAGCTGTTCAGATCCTTCAGATTGACAAACCTTAGTGATTTCTAATTTTTTTCAGTAAAATAAAGTACAAGGTATGTGGATAAAATCAAGTAAAAAGACTTTAAAGCTGTCTCCTAACCAGATTTGATGCAATAAGAATCTAGACCAGAAGCGACACGACTACGAGATGCAACAAAATCAATTCAAAATCACAGCCAATCAGAAGGGCATGTGGGCGGAGTCTCTGTGAGCGCACTGCACTCACAACAAAATGGATAAGTACAAAAATTCATAAACATTACACCATTTACACATTAAAAATACATTAAGTGACTAAAACTATCTTTGTCATTGAATACATTTATTTGAACGTTCTCGTTTCCTTTCATTTATTTTCAAACTCTGAGGTGAATTACGCAGTGTCGCTTTCAGTAAGGCTATAAAAGGTCACGCAAAATGATATTCAAACTCACAATAAATTCTTTTCATAAATAAAAGCATATAATCTGATGTTATTGTTCCATCCAAGTGGTTGCAGAAATAGAAACTAGGAAATAGGTTATTTTTCCTTCTACCCAAAGGGGTAAAAAGAAGCGTTGTTAGCGAACATCCTGACGCGGTTCACACTGCTGAGAGCGATGTTTAGATGCACTTTCCTCTCAAAATTCAGCACTCCAGTAAAGTATTTATAATGTACTTTACATCGACACGACATCCTCATTAAACCCGTCTCCGGCGTGACGACTCCAATCTTACGGATATCTATTGATCTAATATGACTTCTGACCTGCAATGTTGCCAGAATCATAATCACACACAGAGGAGAACTGGCACCCCGACTGAGCCTGGTTTCTCCCAAGGTTTTTTTCTCCATTCTGATCCTGAAGGAGTTTTGGTTCCTTGCCACCGCCTCTGGCTTTTGGCTTGCTCAGTTGGGAGCACCTACATTTCAACTATATTCCCGATCTGCCCGCATTGACACTATATGATACTTGAAATTAGCTGGATAACATCACTGTTTCACCAGAGCGGCTGTACAGCCGAATCAAATTCTGTAGCATTATTTTCCTGTTAACACTGTGAAGCTGCTTTGAAACAATCGGCATTGTAAAAAGCGCTATATAAATAAAGATGACTTGACTTGATACAATAGATCGCTTTAAAGCAGCAGCTTTACAGTATTAAAAATTGAAAAAAAAAAAAAAAGTATCAGTGTCTCGTTTCACTTGCGGACGTCTGACCGCTTTTGATGCTTTTCACATCAAAGAAGGCAGAGCATCAGAGCCACACCTACCAATTACATCATCACGGATCAATGGTGGTTCGAAGGTGTTTACCAGCCAGAGTGAAAAGTTCACTTTGGCAAACAGTTTCAAACTCCCGAAAGGAACACTAAAACAACTTTGTTTGGCCTGATTTTGTTCGAAATGACGTCAAACATTTTCCTTCTTCGATTTAGTTTGAAGTGTGGCCTTTAGAGTTCATATAGGGCTGGTTAAAAAAAATAAAAAAAATTCAAATTTTTACTTAAATCCCCAGAATCGATTAGTCTATTCTGTTTTCAGTAGACGAATAAACGGAACATTGTAGCGCACGTCCCATCCAATAAATCACAATAAGCTTGGTGCTTTGTTTCTCTTCACATGAAACAGTCTTCTGTCCATTTTACTATGAAATCCAAAAAATAAATACCGTCTTGGCGCTGTTTAATGAGCCGTGACAGATCACTGTATGCCTCAGTTCAAGAGAAGCGACAGCACTAAGCACACGTGAACAGATCATCTCCTCCACTTTAATACCAGTTACAGCGAAAAATAAACATGAATGCGCATCTGAAGGTATGGTGAAACATACAGTACAACTTACCCAAATCTGTATCAAGTCTCATTTAATCGCTCAATTAGTGTAGATGTCACGTAACGTCACATTTACCATATTCACTGACCACAAACTCGTTAGTCAGATAGAAAAATTAAGAGGGGAGCATTTTAGCTAAATATATGCAATATATATAAATAAATAATAAATATAAATAAATATAAAAATATATAAATGCATGTTCGAATGAACCCGTCAAATTGACAGCCACCATTAAAATGTTTGCATTTTAAAAAAAAAATTAACTGTACCTGATATATATTCAAAATAATCAATTTCGAATTGTGAAATTTGTCAATACCCAGCCCTAATATGTAAAGAATCTGAAATTGGATTAAATTAATTCCTATGAAAATTAGTGCATGTAAACATATAATGCAAGTTAAATGCAACTTTAACTTTAATGTTACATTTCTAAAAATAGACAGTATACAATACTGTATAAAAAAGTCTGAATGCAACTGCATGTATGCTAATGCTTTGGGTTCATGCAAAAATCATCAGCACGGTGCTAAAGTGTTGCTATGTGGTTTTTAAAGATCTCGAATACAGAAGAAAAAAAAGAACAATCCAGGCTGTCAGTGCCACATATATTGAACCCTCCATGTTCCCCCAAAACAACACCCTTCATAGTGCCCCACCACCTCAAAGCCTTTAGAAAAACAGGCCCTTATCGGCCCCCTGTTGCCCCTCTCTGAGCTCAAGGATTTCTGCTGTACAAACCAGGAACAGATGTCCACAGCGGTCGTGCTGAAAGACCCCGCTGTTCTGGACGGCCGCCACATGCTTCTCATTCAGAGATGAAGGCTCATGGCTCGCCTTCTTGTGAAGCCAAAGTAAAAAAAAAAAAGCCCAAACTCTTCAAATGTCTCCCAGTCGCCTCAAAAACCTGAATACCATACAAGCACGTCTGAGGTTTCCCCAAATCTCGACAGCGGTTTTGACCAGGAGAATGTCGACTATTAAACGAAGGCAGAACGTCAGGGCAATAGCGTCGTTCAGCTCCATCAAGACAAAGGAGTTTCTCCATTTACTCCAAGTCAGACAATGTGAGAAAAATGTCATTGAATGTGACGCTCTTAAATATAGGCCAGATATTCACAACACATTTCCAAAGCAAATACCACTGACTCAAAGTTAACATGGGAGAAGACGACGCCAGAAAATGAACAAATCCAAATAAAATATCCCTCTCCTGGATAAAGCAAGAAAATACACAGCTCTGATGAGGTGAGAAATCTGATTTCTAAAAGTAAACATGAGATAATCGAACAAGTCCCCTCTGTTAAGAAACAACATCATATTTACAGGTTGTGTCACTGGGACGACTCACATCTGTGAAGACTGACCTCATCCATCAGGACCCATTATATCTGGGAGGTCAGTTTGTTCCTCCATGTTTTGGGAAATAAACCACTATACTTTAAGAGTTTAGCTTGGCCGCGAGTTAAAAAAAGAAAGATAAAACTACAACAATCAGTTACTGTAAACAATTTCAGCCACTTTGCTAACTTCTAAATTAGACCGCCTCCATTGCATCAAGCAAATGATTGTTCATACAAAAAGTGCCTGAGAAATTACATGACATAATATACAGTATATCAAGTATATATACATATGTCCTGAAAATATATTTTTAAATTTTTGATTGTACACACTAATATATAATAATATTTATTTATTTATTTATTTATTATACACACACACACACACACACACACACACACCTAAAGGATTATTAGGAACACCATACTAATACTGTGTTTGACCCCCTTTCGCCTTCAGAACTGCCTTAATTCTACGTGGCATTGATTCAACAAGGTGCTGAAAGCATTCTTTAGAAATGTTGGCCCATATTGATAGGATAGCATCTTGCAGTTGATGGAGATTTGTGGGATGGAGATGATGGAGATTTGTTTGAAATGATTCGAGCTTTGTGACATGGTGCATTATCCTGCT
This sequence comes from Paracanthobrama guichenoti, assembly GCA_018749465.1. Lineage (NCBI taxonomy): Eukaryota > Metazoa > Chordata > Actinopteri > Cypriniformes > Gobionidae > Paracanthobrama > Paracanthobrama guichenoti. Next base: position 38,840,885 of record CM031958.1, read on the forward strand.
GGAAGTAGCCATCAGAGAATGGGTACATGGTGGTCATAAAGGGATGGACATGGTCAGAAACAATGCTCAGGTAGGCCGTGGCATTTAAACGATGCCCAATTGGCACTAAGGGGCCTAAAGTGTGCCAAGAAAACATCCCCCACACCATTACACCACCACCACCAGCCTGCACAGTGGTAACAAGGCATGATGGATCCATGTTCTCATTCTGTTTACGCCAAATTCTGACTCTACCATCTGAATGTCTCAACAGAAATCGAGACTCATCAGACCAGGCAACATTTTTCCAGTCAACTGTCCAATTTTGGTGAGCTTGTGCAAATTGTAGCCTCTTTTTTCCTATTTGTAGTGGAGATGAGTGGTACCCAGTGGGGTCTTCTGCTGGTGTAGCCCATCCGCCTCAAGGTTGTGCGTGTTATGGCTTCACAAATGCTTTGCTGCATACCTCGGTTGTAATGAGTGGTTATTTCAGTCAAAGTTGCTCTTCTATCAGCTTGAATCAGTCAGCCCATTCTCCTCTGACCTCTAGCATCAACAAGGCATTTTCGCCCACAGGACTGCCGCATACTGGATGTTTTTCCCTTTTCACACCATTCTTTGTAAACCCTAGAAATGGTTGTGTGTGAAAATCCCAGTAACTGAGCAGATTGTGAAATACTCAGACCGGCCCGTCTGGCACCAACAACCATGCCACGCTCAAAATTGCTTAAATCACCTTTCTTTCCCATTCTGACATCCAGTTTGGAGTTCAGGAGATTGTCTTGACCAGGACCACACCCCTAAATGCATTGAAGCAACTGCCATGTGATTGGTTGATTAGATAATTGCATTAATGAGAAATTGAACAGGTGTTCCTAATAATCCTTTAGGTGAGTGTAATTGTATAAATTATTCATTATATTGTACAGTAAATTGTATCCATAAAAATCACATAATGAACAAAAATAGACATTTTAAATGAAATGTCATAGAATTATATTATATATACGTATTACATATAAACAATTCTATGCAATTTCATTCAAAGTTTATATTTAATTTATTATCCATGATATAATTTAAAAACTAATTACATTTTTTATTATAAATGAACCATTATAAAAAATTGCATTATCTTTAATAAATTAACTTTCATTTTATGGACCATCGTGTACCAGAATGCTGTAATGTATGTAAAAGTGCTCTTGCCGGCTTTGTACTAATGAGGTTCCTCTGTTGAATTTCTTTGGCAGGAAGAGCAATTTCCTGAATTGCAATTTAAATTCCAAAAGTTGAACTTGTGTGTTGCCAATTCAATTCGAATTCACACTCATTCTGAATTGTGCCCGACTCTGTAATGTGCCCCCCCACCATTTATCAGATTGTTCCTACTTCACTGGCATCACGTTAATGGCTTCATGCCTGGGAACGTTTAAAACAAAAGGGGTGTTGAAAAGTTGAAATGAGCGAGTGTGTCATTATTTGGGCATCCAGAGAGCTGAAGAAGCAGTCAGTGTGCTGCAGACTGTTGATGTTTCCAGTGTTGAAGCACACTGAGGCCTCACAGGCTCTTTAAGAATGGCGAGTCTTTGGAGGGCGAGCCTCCACCTCAGCGTCGGGCTGGAATCGAGCGCTTTCCGTGCTGATTTTTCACAGAGAGGCCTCTTGTCCGGCCTTCCAACAACATTCTGAGCGGCTGCTATTTTGGCTGCTCATATTGACTGGTCATTTTGATCTTTCCTCTGAAGATCTCTCTAGCCCCGTGCCAGGTGTTTATACAGGTAAGAGCCGAACACCTGCAATGATCCGTCAAACTCACCCTTCTCGAAACCAGCCAACTCATTCTTTCCCTATCGCGGTCTCCTTGAGGAACAAAAACAAAGCCTGTTTTTTCAGGGAACGTCTTTGATCAGCCAACAGTCACCTCTGAGTCCAAGTCCGTAATTACCCCATTCGCTGCTCCTGCTGTTTTGGTCCTTTCACTCAACGTGCTTTAATCTGAAGCACGTACCTTCTGCAAAACATTCAGGAATAGTTTAACAAAAATAAAAATCTATCATGTCGTTCCAAACCCTGCTGTTATTTTTTTCTATGCAACATGAAAGAAGAATTTTAATGAACTCCTTTTCCATACAAAAGGACAAAAAAATTGCATGCATTGTGCATTTTATTCCAAGTCTTCTGAAGTCATATGATTTATGAGAGGAAAAGGCACAAATTTGAACAAAAAAGTTAAATCACACAAAACTATTATGTGGCTTAAGAAGACTAATGTGCATTAACTACTTGTATGACTTTTTTTTTTGCAGTTTGAGACGCGTGTTGTACAGGAACATTTTCCTGTTATTTTAAAAGTTTCCCGGTTATTTTAGTATCACTATTATAGTGAGTCTCTCTGTTTATCCCGAGGTTTACTGCAGTCAGCCGGATCCGGGCCGTATCCAGATTAGATGGTGGACCAGCGCCTGAACATGACCAATGCATCCCTGAAGTGTCTGCAGAGAACATGTCAAATAAACTCCCCCCGTAAATGCTGCATCGACACGACATCCTCATTAAACCCGTCTTCGGCGTGACTACTCCAATCTTTCAAATAATCTTACGAATATCTATTTACCTAATATGAATTAAGACCTGCTATGTTGCCAGAATTATAATCATACACTGTTTGTTCGTCGGCTAGAGGAGAACTGGCACCCCGACTGAGCCTGGTTTCTCCCAAGGTTTTTTTCTCCATTCTGGCCCTGAAGGAGTTTTGGTTCCTTGCCACCGTTGCCTCTGGCTTTTGGCTTGCTCAGTTGGGGACACCTACATTTCATCTATATTACCGATCTGCCCGCATTGACACTATATGATACTTGAAATTAGCTGGATAACATCACCGTTTCACCAGAAATCTATCCATTTTATTAAGTTTGAGTTATTTTAGTACTAAACAAAAATGAGAAATGTTGCCTTGGCAGCCAACTGAAATAAAATGTTATGACGATAACACTGATAAAGACGCTTCTGTCATTAATTACTCGCCCTCATGTCGTGACAAACCTGTAACACTTTCATTCATCTTCAGGACACAAATGAAGATCTTTTTGATGAAAGAGCTGTTCTGTTGACATCTATGCAACTACAACTTTGATGCTTAAAAAAAATTCATGAAGAGATCGTAAAATGAATCCAAATGAATGGAGCTAAATCTTCTGAAGAGACACGATTACTTTATGATGAACAGAATGAATTTAGGCTTTTATTCACATATAAACACTGAACGAAAGTCGTACGGGTTTGGAATGACATGAGGGCGAGTAATTAATGACAATTTTCATTTTTGGGTTCATTCGGGTTTGGAACGACATGATATTCCTTCAAGTAAACATCTGACTGCACCTAATGAGCTCATTATTGCCCACTGAACACTAATGGCTTTTAGAGTTAATACTCGGGAACTCCACACCAGGAAAGCCCTTGGGACATTCACCCGTCTGTCTCTCCCCGCGGGCCTGTTCCTCCATCCGCCCTTCCCCCAGATACGCGGCTCCAGTGATATCAGAGAGCTTTAATAACTCCCAGCTCCGCGCTTTGAAGTCGCGTCCAGGCAGCTAAGGAATCCCATTCCCTTCGCTTCCCTGACAATGGGATGGGGGGTCTGACCAAACACCGGATTTGGCCCGTTTCTAATCTGCGGCCATCAGGATTTTACCTGCCTCCCAAATCCTAAAGCTGACTTTAAAAGGCAGCCAAACACAATTATTGGACACATTCCCTCTTTTCCATTAACTTCAAGGAATGTTCTGGGTTTAGTAGAAATTAAGCTGTTTCAACAGCATCATGTCTTTTTAGCAAAGTTCTTTCAATGAAAGTGCACCAAGAGATGCAAATCATGAAAGATGAATTGTGCAGCTTTATTTGCATATGCCGTCTGCGCCCTTTTAGCATCGACTTTACTTAACGAATTATGCAAATCAAGTAATGCCATGCATATGAATAAAAGGTATTCAAATCTCTTTTCCATGTTTTGATGAAGTACTGCTGCCATGATCAAGTCAAGTATTGCACTTTATACAATGCAGATGGTTTCAAAGCAGCTTCAAATTAATAAACATGAAAATAACCATGTTAATGTTATAATTCATCAATTATGAAACTTTCAGCTGCACAGCAGTTCTACAGAAGACAATAGAGTCATTATTCAGCTCAATGCAGTTCAATTCAGTATTAATGCTGCAAAGTTAAATGTTGCTCAATTGCTCTGTTAGTGCGATGAACAAATGTGAACGCTGCCATCCGAACCCTGGTGTGCACCAAACAAACGGACCGAGACCCTGAAAAGATGGGTCTCCGCTCCCAAACGAACTCTGGTGCGGTTAGAATGAAACATGAACGACGAACAAAGACATGCAAACGAACCAAAAACAGGACATGATGTCACAAGATACGACCCTAAAAAGGACTCAAGCATACCTGTTTTTTTTCTTGTCATAGCCGCGATGTTGCCCATCACAGTTCGGTACAGGCGTCAGAACTGCGCCTCCTCGCAGCAGATCTTCGTTTGTGTGTGACGGAGGGATTCCTGCCGCTGTTTTTAACTCCTTTACACATTTTATAAGCTCTTCACGAGTTCTCAGCTGGTCAAAATACCAATCTCAGCACACAGCATTGTTTTGGATGTTTAGTATGTTCCGTCACAAAATATATGTCATAAAAGCCGACCAATCAGGGTGTGAACGTATCCCTATGCCTTTAGATTCGGTACTTTTACAGAGTAAGCATTAAGAAAACAGCAGTTAAGAAAGCATCTGATCATAGCAATGTGGACGCATGCACCAGCTCTGTAATTCAGCACTCCAGTAAAATCACGTCATGTTTATTTATACAGCAGCTTATATAGATTGCTTAAAAGCAGCAGCTTTACAGTATTAAACATGAAAGAGTCTCTTTCAATTAGAATTACAACTTCAGGTTCTACTACCGTATATACCCGAATATAAGACGACCCTGAATATAAGACGACCCCCCCATTTTCCAGACATATTTTTGGGGAAAAAAGTTGCTCGCCACCTCCGAACATTGCATTCTGTGACTCCAAATTGTTTTGGCAGCTTTGCAATTATTAGATGATTCTGCCTCATTCACGACCATAAGTTTAAAGTTGGTGTCATAACTGTTGTTTCGAACGTGTTGGTTTATTTGACCAACTTTTGAAGCTTTTTTTTCAAAATGATCTCGACTTCTCCATGGCGGCACTTTACTGTTTATTTAATTCATAACACTGTCACTAATAACGTAGCCTATCGTGTTGGCGCCCTCTACGGTTTCCCCCTGCTTTCTCCCTTTCCCCCCGTGATTTTGTCTATATCGCGAATATAAGACGACCCCGCATTTTTCAGCCTATTTTTAGGACACAAACCTAGTCTTATATTCAGGTATATACGGTATAAAGTGGCTCTCAGTGTGTTCATGTGTTCACTCGCGGACATCTGACCTCGCCAGACTGAACGGAAGAAATGAAGAGGAGAAGGCGGAGCCTCAGAGCCACACCTACCTATTACATCATCTCCATTGACCAATGGCAGTTTGAAGCCGTTTACCATACAGAGCGAACTTTTCAGGAAAGTTTTGACTCCCTAACGCAAAATTAACTTAGTTTAGGCCCGATTCTGTTCAAAATGACATCACAACAGTTAATTTTTCATTTTCACTTGAAGTATATCAGGGCCTTAAACCTCAACGGAGCAACCAGATTAAATTCAGTTGGTTGTAATTGACTTTACACCACAATTGCTGTTAAATGGAGTTTCAAACGTATTCAAATTGGAAAATTCCTGTAAAATGAAAAAAGAATGTGAACAACACAGTATGTTGTGCATACAGAAAACTAAAGCCAGGTGAGGTAAGAACAAAGTATTCATACGCTTTACTTGATGTAATCCAGAAATACGTCATTCTTAAAGAGATTCCTAAACACTGAGTGTCAAATTATACATCTACTCTGGTTTGTCACAGACACGAGCATCAGTCCATGTAGAGGTGTCTCCTTTCAGTTCATTTAGAGGACAGAATTACAGCTGCTCTGGGGTGCAAAGTCAAACCGCACTTATAATAACAATACAACACTACAACCGGCTCGACAAATGTCAAACAATTCCTAGGGGTGACGGGCGGTAAGACTCAATCACGTCATTCGGTTCTCCTTACACTTGTGTATCATAAACCAATCGTAAATTACTTAGAATATCAGAGAAAATTATGGCAACAACAGACTAAATCTGAGTGTTGAAATGTATTGAGTCATTTCAGCATCAAAGAGAAATGTCATGTAGACGGTCTATTAAAAGACTGTTTATTTATATGCGGTCTGGAAAAAAAATTATAACAGCTCAACCGCATTATAAACTCAACCATCCCTCAATATTACGAAGAGAAACGGAGATGATCGAGAAAAGAAAAAAGCTTGTTTTCATGTTCAAAAGATGATGGGGCTTCAAATACAATAAACATTCAATTTGCTGTTTTTTTTCCCCAGCTTAAAATTCCAGGAGTACTCGTTTCCGGACTCGTCTTCGGTGAAATAATGAAAAACTAAGATTTTGTCATCAATTACTCAGCATCTGTCATGTGCACAAATCATATGAACTACTTACATGATTACCATATTTTCTGGAATATAAGTCACATTTAGGGCTTGACATTAAAGGAAAAGCTCACTTCAAAATGAAGATTTCCTGATAACTTACTCACCTCCATCTCATCCAAGATGTTCATGTCTTTCTTTCTTCAGTCAAAAAGAAATTAAGTTTTTAAAGGAAAACATTCCAGGATTTTTCTCCACATAATGGACTTCAATGGCAATCAATGGGGTGAAGGTCCAAATCAATGCAGTTTCAAAGGAAAGGCTTTAGAGGTTCTGCACGATCCCAGCCGAGGAAAAGGGTCTGATCTAGCCAAACCATCGGTCATATTAAAAAAATAAACATTGATATACTTTTTAACCTCAAATGCGTGACTTTGGTCTTGTTCTTCCATCACGTTGGAAATGTTACGGCCATGACGTAGGTGGAAGTACAGACCCAGTACCAAGAAACTCATCTCATGTTCTCCTCCAACTTCAAAATCATCCGTCATCGACGTTTTACCTTTATTTTTTATAAAGGCCGTTTGATTTAGTCTTTGCATGTTTGTTTTAACACTGTACTTCCACGTATATGTCACAGCTGTGACCTTTCCGATGTGATGACGGCATACGTAGTGAAAAAGCACAACACCAATGTCATGCATTTGAGGTTAAAAAGTACATAAATGTGTTTTTTTTTTTTTTTTTAGAAAATGCCCGATGGTTTGGCTAGATCAGACCCTTTTCCTCGGCTGGGATCATGCAGAGCCCTTTGAAACTGCATTGATTTGGACCTCCAACACGTTGGTGGCCATTGAAATACCTTATATGGAGAAAAATCCTGGAATGTTTTCCTCAAAAAAAAAAAACTATTTCTTTTCGACTGAAGAAAGAAAGACATGAACATCTTGGATGAGAAGAGTACAATATCAGGAAACTTTCATTTTGAAGTGAACTAATCCTTTAATTTTTTTGCTCACCAGCCACTGTGGTTTGTGGATTTCCAAAGTTCCTAGCCACTCAGTATTTTCACTGGCCACAATTTTGACATTGATATCATGGGGAAAAACTGCCATACAGATATTTTTAATATTATCTCATATTTTGGCAGCAGTATATTAGGCTGCTGTCACTTTAAGAGCTGACGCACGATCCATTATACTGTTACACATGTTTTCTTTCTCAACTGGTCACTTAAAACAGAAATGACTGCGTTTACGTGAATACTCAAGACTAGCATTTTGACATTATTTTGTGTGTATTTGACTGTTTAAGTGCAATAAGCAGCACAAAAGAACTCAATTTAGCACTGAGAGGCGGCTTTATCACAAAATCTGCGGGAGCAAAATTATGCACAATACACGCAATCCCACACCGAAATTCAAGCCGTTATTTGTATAGTGCCAGTAGTTTGTGTCACTTTAAATAAATTTGTTTAGGCTCGGCATTTTTAAATGTTGTTTATAACGAATGGCACTATAATTTATGTTTATTTTATACCTGTTCTGATTCTGAATACCGTTACATTTAAAGGATTTGTTGTTTAGTGAGGGGAACTAAAATACAAGATTACAGTGTTTAAAATAGAAGCGTTTAGTTTAATTTACCGGTATTTTACATTATTTCAGAATTTAATAATAAAATGTGACTTATACACTGATGTGTTTTTTTCCTCTCAACACAAATTTTACCTAATCAGACCCTCCAGAAAAAACGTGATTATGCGAGCGCAGAATTCAATGCGTAATCAGCCAAAGTCTGCATATTTATGCGGGGGCCGCATTTTTTCAAATACGCCGCACTGTTGCCGCATAAATTGCCGATTTCTGCGCGCAAAATATGCAGGGCTTGCATGATTTCATAATCCCCGCATTTTCATTGCAAAAAAGTCACATCTTAGCAGAAAGTTGAAAGATGTTGCATTTACTTCACACAAGAGCAGCCATTTCTCCCTATTGCCATGGGAACGTTATGAAGTGACGTAATTACGCGACGTGAACATCATCAAAATGCTGCAAACTCCGCCAGTGTTAGAGGCTAGGCAGTTATAGGCTGAATCCGAACTCACCCCCTATACCCTCAATTATTTGGCATTATTTGAAGGGACAGCAATTTGTAGTGGTGTCTGAAAGCATAGTGGACGTTATTGAGTGCACTCATTCAATCCCACATTGCACCGCAATAACGAGGGTACAGCCGATGTACAAAAGAAAACGTGCCGCAAAATCAAGGATTTTTGCCCGTAACAAATCACAAAAAAAAAAATTCAGCATTTTTCTGGAAGGACTGCCAAAAGCAATTTATAATCGGTTGTGACTTATTGTCCCAAAATATGGTGTATGACATGCCTTTTGAAGTTTATTAGAACTTGGCAGTAAAATTAACCGTCCACTATAGTTCAGTGGAAAACGGACACTGATATTTTGCTTGAGATATACTTTGTGCTTCATAAAAAAAATTAAAAAAAAACCACATATAAAACAAGGTTGGAACAACAGTAAACGATGGCAAAATGTTTATTTTTGGGTGGAGTATTCATGTAATACTAGGCAGACAGCTTACGGGCTGCAACTGCCAATCACTGGAAGCAAAATATAGTCATTCCAAAAAACCTTCAATCAAACCAGCTTTGATCCCACAACAATGACTCTTTATCCCTGCAACTCATCAAGATATCGTTAACGAGGATTCGGTTTACTGCAGAATAAACATGGCAGCACAAAACTGTGATTATGATGTTTTCAAAAAAAAATAAAAAATAAAAAATAAAAATCAGCAGGTTAGACAGAAACGTGATCGCACTCATACGCCTAAGTTATAGCACACATGCATTTGTTTTGTTTGCTTAGACATAAATGTGCGCATTATGGGACATTGGAGATTAATTCACAGTGAAATTCCAAAAGCAAGATGTTATGCAACAAAGCTAGTTCAACCGTCATCAACCAAACTCTGACCTGAAATGGACTCGGATCCGCACCAAAATCTGCCCTCACTTCAACCACCCTTAATAAACAACCCAAGCTCGCCTTATCAGCAATCAAAAGTGCTCCTGCTCGCAGTTTCAAAGACTCTTTCAGGTACTTGACGACTAAAAAAAAAAAAAAAAAAAAACACAAATCAGAGCCAAAACTTTGATTAAATCAAACGCTGGACCTGCCCATTAATGACACATGACGTACCCTGTGCCGCCGGTGGTTTCCCCTTAACATCGCTGTCAGATTTTCCCCAAATAACTTTCCCATTCATGAAGGGAACAACTTTTATTAGGCTTCTAATAGGGCAGGTTAATCATCAGTTAGAGTCTTTTTACTATGCCGTCCTTCAGTGTGATGCTAATTGAAATGATGCAATGCAAAGAGTCTGACATGAGACACATCGGCTTTTGTTCATTTCAATGAATCAATTCAAAATGTTTGTGACTGACTTTTTGAATTGATTCAGTTTGAGCCCATTCACAAAAATGCATCAAACAAACTGGTCATAGTAGGTTTGATTCCTATGACTATTTGTCCACTTCAATTAATCAATTCAGAGAAGATGAATATTGAACTGAGTCATTCACAGAAATGAATCAAACAGACTTTTTAGAGATGATTCGAATCTTTCCTGAGATTTTCTGTCCATGTAAAGTTTGAACCCATCCACTCATTCATTCTTTTGAAAATCCGTCCATTTCAATAAAGCAATTCAGAGGTTTTTGAGATTGTCCATTTCAAAGAGTCTATTCAAGAGTCAGTTTGAACTTAGTTAGAAATTAATCAAACAAACATGTTAGAGTCATTCTTGTGAATTTCTGTTTATTTGAATAAATCTTCGGAAATGTTTGACTTTTGAATTGATTCTTTGAAATGGAGATTCACAGAAATGAATAAAAAAAAAAAAACTAACAAGAGACAAATCAAAACATCTCTGTCTGAACAAGAGCAAGTAAAACGTGCATTAATATGCACTTTTATGCATTAATAAGTGCATAAAATGTTCAGTTTCAAATGTGCAATATAAAGATAACTGCGTTACTGACATATGCCATGATGCATGTTATTCTTTGTTGTTAATCACTAGTGTTCGGTCCATCAACCTGCCTCAGGTTAGAAAAACATCAGAAAACAGCATTAGTGTGCGGTCAGAGAATGAGACAGAACTCTTGCTAACTGCTCAGGTGGAGGAGAAAGAGCAGAAAATGAACTGCATAGATATATAAGAGACAACTGGTTTGCACAAGATGAAACCTCAACAGATCATAATTAGTGAAATTACTCATCGACATCTGACACTCCCGAAAGTCGCTGTACAATCCATGTGAGCTGCCGTACGTCCAGCACTAACCGAGACTCTCAGCTGTTAGTTAATACAGTTGTCAATCACAAACCGTCCACCCGCGCTGATGTCATAGTCCCACCGCAGGGAACGGGCTGTCAAAACCCATCAATCCCGCAGGGGAACAACCACAGCGGAGCTGTCCCGCTGCCAAACACGACAAAAACAACAGCAGCTCTCGTCATCACGAGGAGCTCGACATGTCGCTGCATGGCCTTGCGAACACACACTCCGTTCTGTTTGTTTCAGTCGGCGTAATGATGATTTCTCGTCAGCGGGAATGTGGTCTTTGGCAGCGGGACGGCAAATGGCTCAGCGCAAGTTGTTCCCTCTGTGGTGCAGATCCAGTCTAGATTCTTGAGCAAGTCGACCATGATAAAGGGGAAAATGATGCACTGCAGTCACTCAAAACTTTTCTTAGTATTAGTTACTAATGTGCATTCTTGCTTTTTAGAATAAGTTACCTCTGCATCATGCAAACGACATACTCTTTGGAAATTAAATTTAAATTAGTTGAGATTCTCAAGCAAAGTGCTTCTTGTGTGATGCACGAAGACGGTGTCGGTGTAGAACAGTCAGATTGTATGTTTGATTTCAGGTATAACTGCCAATGTGAGACCGGTCTAAAGATGGACGACGAGAAGGCTTCAGATGCATAAAGGAAGCAAATGCACAAAAACAGGTGCCTCTTACCTTATAATCTTTCAGATTGGTGCCATATCTCTCGCCCTCTTCAACTCCTCGTCTTGAAATAAAGCCATTTACGACAAAACTGTCCCCTGAAAATGGGTTTGAACGAGCGTTGGGAAGTGTTCCAAGACATTAATAGTTCATATTAACTATGAAATGTCAAATGCAAATCTCACCTTCAGGATTTTCCCGACGTTTGCAAGCTGTATCCGAATAGCAAAGACAAAAATTGGAGTATTATTTATAATGTATATGCATGCATGGAAAAGACTGAGATATAGATATATATATGGATGATTTCTTAGTTATTTAGACTATTTTCTATATTTTAACTACTCAAACGGTTTAATCTATGTTGTGCTGGAATTAATATCTGATCAGCATCTTCATCAGATTTTTAATATCGGTGATGACATTTTGCAGTTTTTAGAGAAATTTGCTTATACAACTGATTATCCATCAGTCAGTCATTTTGTAATGACACCTAACGAAGCTACTTTCATATGTAAAAATCTTATATTAATGACATTTCTGATTTTGAACTGTGATGTGACTCAATAAAAACAAATTGAAACTTAACAATAATAATGATGATGATACAAACGGGCAAAATGTGTCTTTCAACACTTTTGGAAATAAGAAAAAGTCATTAAATAAACAATAAAAAGTTTAAAGCTATTATATTTTTTTAGGTCATTCTAAAGGACAGAAAAGTTCCATAACTGAGATATATAATATAGATATATATTTAATATATTATATATAAATAATTTACACAAATATGATGCGATTATGTAACTTGTAGATGTGCAACTCACCATGCTTTGAGTGAAGTTTCCCCATTGTATCCGCTGTAGTTAACAGAAGTCGTGCATCTCTCGCTCACAGTTGTTACATTATATCCCGTTCAGAGAAATGAAAAGGCAAATCCTGCAGATTCCGGAAACATTCGAGCAGCATTGAAGCTGTAATGCAGAAGAGTAAAGAGGAGAATCTGCGGTAGGAGCCCTCGAGATGATGATCTGCTGCAGATGAAGATGTGAAGCGAGTGAAGTGTGGGAGAAACACACACCTTCAGTCCAGCCCCCTTCAGCATCACTGCTGCCCCCTACTGAACCTCGCAAGACTAGCACTAGGAGAGACACTACAGGTGAAGCAGTACATTAAGGCAACTGGTTTGTATTACAAGTTTTCTGAAATGTTATGTTTAAATATGCAAGTTAGGCTTTAACTAATTACAAATGCATTAATTTGCATACATTTCCAGAACAGAAATCTGAACATTGGATAAAGCCAGGATCAAAATCATTGTTTTATTTGGTTGACATATTAAGGCCTGGTGCGACAGACAGGTAAGCCAGGATTAGGCCTTAGTTCAATAATGACATTTAAGAAGCTTTTATAGACATGCCTTAGTGGGGGAAAAAAAAAAAAAACATTACTGGTGTGCATCTTCAGACAAAATAATGGCACTGACCGTTTAAGATCAGTGCATATTGCTTGCAAACATGCATTTTAGTCTGTGAAACCGGAGGGAAATGTTTTTTACTCTCTTATCACTCACTGTCAACAGCCAGAAAACATTTTCACCATGTTTTTAGGAATAAAATGTGATAAACTATATTGAGTATTGGGACACCCCTCCAAATCACTGAATTCAGGTGTTCCAATCACTTCCACAGGTGTATCAAATCAAGCTTCTACAAACATTTGTGAAAGAATGGGTCGGTGAACTCAAGCGTGGTACCGTGATAGATTGCCACCTGTCCACTTGTGAAATTTCCTCACTACTAAATATTCCACACTCAACTGTTAGTGGGATTATAACAAAGTGGAACCAATAGACCCTTTTCACATTTCCGGGTTTCTCAGAGCGGAAGTCGTCATAGTTGGGTTAACTTTTATAGTGGTGAATGAGAGAATACATTAAATATATTTTGTGTCCCCATTTTCTCAAATAGCAAAAGAAAAAACGCAACAATTGTGATTTCACAACTTTCAAAAAGAGGGAAAAAATAGAGTGCGATTGATAACGGCAGTGAAGAGAGAGAAAGATGTTATTTTTACCATCACTCCCATAGACGCTGTATTAGAAACACCCTCACAGCAGCGGTGAGTTGTTTTTTGTAATTTGATGCAAAAGTAATATAATACAAACTATTACACTGTTTTACACACTGTTATAAATGTAGGATTTATGATATTGATGACCATTAAAACGTGTCATCAGTCTGTGAAAAGGGTCCACAACAGCAACTCAGCCACGAAGTGATGAGCCACATAAAAATCACAGAGTGGGGTCAGCGCATGTTGAGGGTCACAGTGCGCATAAGTCACCAACTTTCAATAGCTACAGACCTCCAAACTTCGTGTGGCCTTCAGATTACCTCAAAAACAGTGTGTAGAGAGCTTCATGGAATGGGTTTCCATGGCCGAGCAGCTCATCCAAGCCTTACATCACAGAGTGCAATGTAAAGCACGCCACCACTGGACTCTAGAGCAGTGGAGACGTGTTCTCTGGAGTGACCAATCACGCTTCTCTATCTGGCAATCTGATGGACAAGTCTGGGTTTGGCGGTTGCCATGAGAACGGGACTTGCCTGACTGCATTGTGTAAAGTTTGATGGAGGGGGGATTTTGGTCTGGGGTTGTTTTTCAGGGGTTGGGCTTGCCCCCTTAGTTCAAGTGAAAGGAACTCTTAATGCTTCAGCATACCAAGACATTTTGGACAACTTCATGCTCACAACATTGTGGGAACAGTTTGGGGATGGCCCCTTTCTGTTCCAACATGACTGCGCTCCAGTGCACAAAGCGTCGGTCCATAAAGACATGGATGAGCGAGTTTGGTGTGGAGGAACTTGACTGGCCTGCACAGAGTCCTGACCTCAACCCGATAGAACACCTTTGGGATGAATTAGAGCGGAGACTGCGAGCCAGGCCTTCTCGTCCAACATCAGTGCCTGACGTCACAATGCGCTTCTAGAAGAATGGTCAAAAATTCCCATAAACACACTCCTAAACCTTGTGGAAAGCCTTCCCAGAAGAGTTGAAGCTGTTATAGCTGCAAAGGGTGGGACAACTCCATACTAAACACGCTTACAGAGCAAGCCACGCAAACAATAACAATAACGTCCTTCTCAAATCAGAAACCGTGGGTGGACAATTCAATCCGCGCGGCAGTGAACGCACGCACTGCTGCTTACAACGCCGGTCTCCATTCAGGGAATATGAACGAATACAGATCGTCCTGCTATGCTCTCAGACGAGCAGTTAAAGCCGCAAAACTCCGTTATAAAGACCGAGTGGAGTCTCATTTCCAACTCAACGACTCGCGGCGCATGTGGCAAGGTCTGAGGTCCATCTGCTCCTTTGGATCTAAATCCTCTGCAGAGGCAAGCGTTGATCCGTTGCTCGTGAAGCGAGTTAAACTCTTTCTATGCTCGCTTTGACTGTAAACGCGGCAACGCGACTCCGCCAAGTGGCGCGTTAGAGGAAATTACTCAGAGCAGCAACAATCACGTGATCTCTGTCTCGGAGGATGAAGTTCGGAGAGCACCAAGCGTGTGGGCGTCAGGAAAGCTGCTGGGCCGGATGGTATTTCAGGTCGTGTTCTGCGGTCCTGTGCTGATCAGCTCACCGGGTTGTTTACATCTATCTTTAATGAGTCCTCGCTACATCTGTGGTCCCCACCTCCTTCAAAAATCCACCATCATCCCTGTCCCTAAGAACAGTAAACCCTCTTGCCTAAATGACTATCGTCCAGTGGCTCTCACGTCTATAGTCATGAAGGTCTTTGAGAGACTCATTAAAAACACCATTTGCGCCTTCATTCCTGACACTTTGGACCCTCTTCAGTTTGCCTATCGTCCCAATAGATCGACTGAAGATGCCATCTCTCATGTCCTCCACTCCTCCTCACTCACATCGACAGCAAAAGTGGGAACTACGTAAGACTGCTATTTATTGACTATAGCTCAGCCTTTAACACCATAGTTCCCACCAAGCTAACCTCCAAACTCCTGGATCTCGGCCTGAATCCTTCTCTCTGCCACTGGATTGAGGACTTCCTCACTGGCAGGCCTCAGGTGGTGAGAATAGGCCAGTCCACCTCCACCTCCATCACCCTGAGTGTGGGAGCTCCACAGGGCTGTGTCCTGAGCCCCCTGCTCTACTCTCTCTACACGCATGACTGTTTGTCCACACACAGCTCCACCTCTATCATCAAATTTGCTGATGATACTGTTGTCCTGGGCCTCATTTCCAACAACAATGAGACGGCATACTTGGACGAGGTGGAGCATCTAACATCATGGTGCCAGGACAACTGTCTCTCTCTGAATGTTGGCAAGACCAAAGAAATGATTGTGGACTTCAGGAAGAGACAGCAACGGACATACTCCCCCCTCATGATCAGCGGGTCACCAGTAGAGAGAGTGAGCAGCTTCAAGTACCTGGGAGTAAACATCTCCGAGGACCTGACCTGGACTGCTCACATTCAGACACAGGTGAAAAAAGCCAGGCAAAGACTGTACCACCTGCGCCAGCTGAGGAAATTCAGGGTTTCACCAGCTATCCTGAAAACTTTCTATTTAGGGGCGATAGAAAGTGTTTTAACTCAGTGCATCACAGCGTGGTATGGGAACAGCACCAGTCATGACCGCAAAGCCCTGCAAAGAGTCGTGCGCTTATCCGAGCGCATCTCAGGGTCAGCTCTCCCGTCTCTGCAGGACGTCTACACCAAACGCTGCAAAGGTAGAGCTACTAAGATCATCAAGGACTCTAATCACCCTGCAAACCCTCATTTCACGCTGCTGCCATCTGGTAAGCGCCCAAGCCTGATGGCCAAAACTGAGAGACTCAGGAGGAGCTTCTTCCCCCAGGCCATCAGACTCCTGAACTTAACATCACGTGACTTCACGTCAGGATAAACATCGATACACTGACATTGCACTGCACTTTCTGTTCTCGTTGTTACTGTGTAACAACCTGTCATAAACCTGTTTGCACATTATACTCTTTATACATTTGTTAACCACATATTTATAAGTCTACAGTTTACTCACTGCAAAGTCTACTTCAATTATTTTATTCCACTTTATCCTTATTTGTTACCTTTTTTTCTCTTGACTTGATTATTTATAATTCTACAGATATAGACATATATATATAGATATAGATAGTACTTTTTTTATATCCTATTTCTATTATAATTTCTTCCTTGTGTTTTTAACTGTGAATTTGCACTGTCCATGGAGCGGACCTGTTTACATTTCACTGCCGGTTGTATATTCTGTATATAACTGTGTATGTGACAAATAAAACTCTTGAATCTTGAATCTTGAATCTAAACCCTACGGATGAAGAATGGGACGTCATTAAAGTTCATGTGCATGTAAAGGCAGGCGTCCCAAACTTTTGGCAATATAGTGTATAAATCAGGCAAATGATAGAAGAAAGAAGATGAAGACTATACCCCACTATAAAACCCTTCAGAATATAGATATGAATAAAACTGTAAAGTCTGGTGTATGTTAAGCTTCTAAAGAGAAAAAAAGTCACCGCCTTTAAATATATGTATTGTCATTGATATCTACAGATGCAAACTAAAAAAATTAATAAAACTTGAAACAGAGTGGATGTTTTCCTTCCACTAATCTGAAAGAATGTGATGTAAATAAAATAGCCCAAAATCTCAAAATTGATCAGTGCATAAAAAAACAACGGTTTTGTCTGTAGTGCCTTGAAAAACCTTGGACAACAAAACGTTTAAAATGCTAAAACAGATATACACTCACCTAAAGGATTATTAGGAACACCATACTAATACTGTGTTTGACCCCCTTTCGCCTTCAGAACTGCCTTAATTCTATGTGGCATTGATTCAACAAGGTGCTGAAAGCATTCTTTAGAAATGTTGGCCCATATTGATAGGATAGCATCTTGCAGTTGATGGAGATTTGTGGGATGCACATCCAGGGCACGAAGCTCCCGTTCCACCACATCCCAAAGATGCTCTATTGGGTTGAGATCTGGTGACTGTGGGGGCCATTTTAGTACAGTGAACTCATTGTCATGTTCAAGAAACCAATTTGAAATGATTCGAGCTTTGTGACACCACAGTGGTAACAAGGCATGATGGATCCATGTTCTCATTCTGTTTTCACCAAATTCTGACTCTACCATCTGAATGTCTCAACAGAAATCGAGACTCATCAGACCAGGCAACATTTTTCCAGTCTTCAACTGTCCAATTTTGGTGAGCTCGTGCAAATTGTAGCCTCTTTTTCCTATTTGTAGTGGAGATGAGTGGTACCCGGTGGGGTCTTCTGCTGTTGTAGCCCATCCGTCTCAAGGTTGTGCGTGTTGTGGCTTCACAAATGCTTTGCTGCATACCTCGGTTGTAACGAGTGGTTATTTCAGTCAAAGTTGCTCTTCTATCAGCTTGAATCAGTCGGCCCATTCTCCTCTGACCTCTAGCATCAACAAGGCATTTTCTCCCACAGGACTGCCGCATACTGGATGTTTTTCCCTTTTCACACCATTCTTTGTAAACCCTAGAAATGGTTGTGTGTGAAAATCCCAGTAACTGAGCAGATTGTGAAATACTCAGACCGGCCCGTCTGGCACCAACAACCATGCCACGCTCAAAATTGCATAAATCACCTTTCTTTCCCATTCTGACATTCAGTTTGGAGTTTGGAGTGAAGCAACTGCCATGTGATTGGTTGATTAGATAATTGCATTAATGAGAAATTGAACAGGTGTTCCTAATAATCCTTTAGGTGAGTGTAGTGTTGAACATGAAGACGGTCAGTATTGGGTTTGTTTGTGGTTAATGGATCATACTGATAGTTAATGTGATTCTCTATATCTGTGAACCTGAGGAGACCTGACATACATCTACTAAAAAAACACCAAAACTGATTCAAACACTCCTGGCAAAAATGAAGAAGTGGTGTTAATGAAGAGAAATGATGCTGCAGCATTTCTTTTAGATTTTTCCTAACAACAATGGCACTTTTGGGGGTCAATGTGGGTTTCTGATATGAACATGGGTATTACACTTCGGTGCATATAAATCAAAATGCAACATTTGCATTTTACTTTTCTTACATTGGAGGGGGGATTCTTCAACATTCTTCCTTTAGCATTGTGATGATGAGTTTTGCATGGTCAACAACACACATTTTCTTCATGAAATGTAAAAATGTAGTCCATTTGGGTTTTAGATTATGTATTTTTTAACTATTAATACAAGTGGCCTAAACTGTTCATTTTAGATTTTTTACCATTCAACCGTACCATCACAATATCGTGAAAACATCGACTTTACTTCAAGTAGAAAGATGGACATGACAAATGATGTAGCGCTTTATATATGTTATGCTTTTACATTACATTTTCAGCTTTCTTTAGTGTGTAATATTGCTGTTTTGTTACGAAGCAGAAAGTCCCTCCAGCGGCAGTTCTTCTCTATATCAGTGTCACTGTTGCTGAACTCCCTGAAACGCCTCCATTGTAGTGTCAAGTTTTCTTCCTGGAATGAACACGTTACAATATTCCTCAAATAATAATTCCCACCCAAGGCATTCACTAAATAAAGGGGCGGGGCCTGGTTGAGTCAGTTAGTAGTGTGTCGAAACTCATGGTTATGTTAAGGGGCAGTACATTTCTCAAACACGCTCGAAGCACTTGACCAATCACAACACACTGGTCCAGCCGACCAATCAGAGCACATTGTGCTTTTCAGAAGGAGGGGCTTCATAGAGACCAGAACTAAACAGAGCGTTACTGACAGACTGGGAAGAGAGGAGCTGCAACAATAGAGAATATGTGGAAAATGTGTTCTTGAACATTCAAGCATAAAAACCTATTCTAGTACAGTAAATTAAATTAAAATGAGAAAATTCAGAACAAAAAGCACAAAAAACAGATAATAATGGAAAAGAGCATCGTTCCTCATGATGAATGATAGCTCATCTGAAACGGTTATGACTGTTGTTCAACAAACTTTCACCTCTCTGGGACTTCACAAACTATCTACCCGTGCCAGCTTGTGGTTTAACGTCTCTGATGAGTTACACCACTGGTGAAATATAAAGCCAGCTCCTGCAGGGTTGCTTTCTCTTTCCTGTTGGTATTATCACAGTTAGTCATTCAACAAAGCAGCGCATCCAAAGCAGTGTACATGACATCAGGCCTGAGCCCAGGAGTGATTACAGGATTTCAGCAGGGGTCATAAAACTCCAGAAGTCATCATGAAATCAAGATTATTTCTTAATGCATTTTTCATGTGTTGCTGTGAGTGACTACTAGATAATCCAGAATAATACCAGAAAACATCTTTATAATCGCTCATCAAAATATAACCGAACCGACTTCCCTTTTCAGCTTAAGTCATTAATCTCTCTTATTTCTGAAGCACCTGTAATATAGATCCAATTCAGTTCCTTAACCTCTTGGGGCCTTTGGTCACTTTTGACCGGAAAACGCTGCATTTTGAAAAAAATCGTAGCTTAATCGGAATGGTACGAAACTTGGTGACTTTTATGGCACTTGGTATATTAACACAAAATAAATTGGGGGCATGATTTGAAAAGGTCGTAAAAAAAAAAAAAAAAAAAAATCACACTCTGGGTCTTTGCGGTCAAAAATGACTGCCATAGGAAATGAATGGGAAATGGGTAAAAATATGAAAATACAGAGAATATTTTGTGTGTACAATCTACAAAACAGCCACAATGCAGAAAAAAAAAAAAGCACACAGCGGTGAAGGGGAGAATCTCTAAAACAGTGCAAAACAGACACACACAAACAAACATACACACAACTAAGCGTCACTGTAACAAGCACATTTTTTGGAAACGTGTGAAATAAAATGTACAATTCATAAAAATTCAATAATTCATCCACAAAGTAAGAAAATAGTACACAACAATGAAAGGGTGAGACTGTAAACCATCAAGATTGCAAAATAGACAGATATAAATATTAATTATTAGTATAAAATTCTCTCAAAATACAAAAGAAAAAATATTTTGACCATGAAGATCCTTAGTGTGACTCCCAAATGAGGAAAGTAAAACGTATCAGAAGAGTCTGCACAACTTTCAGCTTTCCCAGAGAGACTGACGTAGATGATACTGTTAAGGTATGGAAACAACGACTGAATAATGCCTTTGTGATGGAGACAAAAACATTTAATGAAGTTATGCACAAAAAAACTTTCTTCAGAAAATGCTAAATGATAATTCATACATGCACGATTGCCACAGGAACATTTTTTCACATGCAATCAGCTTGAGAAAAACGAGATGAAAGCATATTACATTTGCACGAGGGAAGAAAAAAAAAACATATTTTGCAATACTGAAAGATTTGCCAATAAGCAGCATAAATCATTCTTTTATTTCAAACAAAAGCTCATATATCTCCTACTGAACAGCCTTGAACACCAAACGTCTTGTGTTGTTGTACGATACTTGCCCGCAAGTCTATTAACTCTTCAACTAATGTATTACTATTGGCAGCTCTATTGATATTCCAGTGCTTGGAGCCAGACAGAAACTCAACAGAATTATACTGTTTGCTTTGTTTATGAAACTTACTGGCAGCTTCTAACCACAAAAGTGATATAAAACTCTGCAACAATAAGGCTTTTGACGATTTTTTTTCCTTCCTCCACTGATTACATTTAAGCAGCTTGTTTTTGGAAGAGGAACTGACAGGAAGAGAGAAAAAAAGCCTGCAGACACTGCAATTATGGGTTTGTTTATCTGGTCTGCAGCCTGACACGTTTTAATCTCACATCATATCAGAAGAATGCGATACAGATACCTGCACAATGACGGCTCGCAGGTGTTTACCTGTTTGATCCGGCATCGCCGGGTGATGATACACATCAAAAAGCTCTTTGTGATTTTTGGATTCGCATAAAATAACTTCTCACAACTTGACACTTTCCAAACAGCACATCAAAGCAGGCCGCTTTAAATATGATGTCAAACTGGTTCCTTAACGGCAAAGGTCAAACACCTTGTGAGAAAGTCGAGTGTGAATAAATGCACATGTGGGACAATGAAATGTTGCTTATTTTAGCTTGTGCTTTAAAACTGTAATGCCTGTAAACCACACAAAACAATCAGGCAAGTAGCAAACACTGCAAATAAAATAAATCATAAAATTTGATAGTGAAAATTGTGCAAGACTAGAATTGAAAACCAAATCAAAACTGGATGCAGTGTGAATAAAGCCTGTTAGCACACAACACAATTTGGTTTTCAAATAGTTTCTAATATATATATATAGGTGTCTGAGTGAAAAGACAACTTACTAAGCATTTCATGCATATGGTTTTTGGTTTTTTTACCTGCAGTTGCACCTTTATGCCACCTACTGGATGCAGTTTCTGAATTAGACTCTTAGAAAAATGGTGTTCTAATAGAACTCTAGGGTTCTTGACTCATTTTGAAAGAACTCTTTATGCCAAAAAGGTTCTATATAATAAAATAAAAAAATGCTAAAATGATTGCATAAATCTTTCATGTTTAAAAGTTATTTTTTTCTAGTGATATCATACAAAAGGCATGTTATTTTTTGAATAAGATATTTTACATAAAAGATGTTTACACAAAAAGCTGAATTTATAAAAAGGACCCCGTTCAAAAGTTTACATACCCTTGATTCTCAGTACCGTGCGTCGTCACCTGGCTGATCCACGGCTGTTTTTGTGTTTTGTGATGTTGTTCGTGAGTCTCTTGTTTGTCTGACCAAATCCTCTAGGTCCTACAAATTCTTCAGTTTTCCAGCATCTTTTGTATATTTGAACCCTCTTCAGCAGTGACTGAGTGACTTTGAGATTCATCTTTTCACACTGTGGACGATTGAGGGACTCAAACACAACTATTACAAAAGGTTGAAACATTCACTGAGCATCAGTTGTGTTTGAGTCCCTCACTTGTCTCAAAATAGGCTCCAAAGTCACTCAGTCACTGCTGGAGAGGGTTCAAATATACAAAAGATGCTGGAAAACTGAAGAATTTGTAGGACCTGGAGGATTTTTCTGAGGAACGTTGGGCAGTTTAACGGCTCAGGACAAACAAGAGACAAGAGAACAACATAAGAATCAAGGGTTCATAAATGGGGTCATTTTAATAAATTAAGCTATTTTTTGTCTTGTGGACTATATGTAAAATATCTTATATTTATACCAAAAAAACAAAAACCCATGCATTTTGTATGATCTCTTATTTTGTTCAAATTATTCACATTTTCTGCAAGGGGCGTGTAAACTTTTAAGCTTAAAAGAGCAAGACTGTACGTATGACGCATGAACCCTTTAATGTTCTATATAGAACCTTTTCTTCTAAGAGTGAAGACATTTTAACTGTCGTTCAGAGAAAAAGAACCAAAAGGAATTATTTTCTCATTTTAATCAAATTAATTAAATATGTACACATATAAAAACTGAACATAAAAAAAGAACATTATTTTTTCATATGCAAATAGCAGCTGCTACAGTGCATATTTCAAACTCGGATTAAGGACACCAAAACTTCAGCTTATGAACGCAGAATTGAAAAATGTCACCTAGAAGACGACAGACTAACTTGAAATAAGACAACACTGGTTTGTTCTGGGACATGTTCAGAGGATGAAGCTGGTGAACAGAGCAGAAATAGTGAACTAACAAACAAGAAACCATTTCGATTCAACAGCAGAACGTCAGTTTGCTTCAGCTCAAACACAGTTGACCAAACTCGCCTGTTCCTGTCTCTGTTTGTCCACGGCGCAGCCCATCGCTTTTAAAAAACTCTCGACTGTCATAGTAGAGGTCTGGAAACACAAGAGAAGACATGATCACAACAAACAAAGACTAAACTGCATATTCAAACCATTGTTTTTTCATGCACTGGTCAATTTAAAGATTTTTTTGTGCTTCTATATTTCTTTCAGAATATCCAAAATACACATTTCAAGCGTTTATTCTATTACACTTTGCCCTGAGACCTGTACCATGATGGTAGTTGCACAAACTCAGGGTTACAGGATTAGTTGAGTTGACAAAACCAAACCAATCCAATCAGGCTTTGTTGGTACAATCACCAACTTTCTCTGTCAACAGTGCTTAATAGTAATTAATAAACAAAAATTGTACGTTTAATGGATTAAGGGTATATGAATTACATAAATAATATCTAAATCATACAAAATTATTATAATAAATAAGCATTGCTAAAAGCCAGACGATTTTGTCTTTAAATACCATTGCTATGTAGTGACCTTTAATTTGGAGTAGAAAAAAGGGGAGTGCCTTTATTCCATCAGACATGAGTCACTTTGCTCACAGGTCCAATTTCAGTTTGAGATCTCTTCATGCGGGGCATCGGCCTCAACGCTTGACTGAAGCTTGCCACATCATAGTGACAACAGCCAATCATACGGCTTTTCCGGCGTTTGCGCTAGGGTATTTGCATAGGCGATCTGATTGGCTGATGCCAGCATTGGCACTTGAAAAGTTGAAAACTTTTCCACTTCTGTCGCGTGCAACGCCAGTGACGCGTTGCAATGGAACCCATAATTCAGTTTGGCAACGCATGACGTCACCCACTCAAAGTAAATGAGAAGCGTTGATGCCAACGCCCTGTGAATGCAATGTTTTCTGGAAAATAACCTGCCCTGCAGCAGGTTAGCTGTGGAGCATAAGTTACTAAGGCGATAAACAACACTAAAAGCCAAACCACTTTCATGGTAACAGGGTTGGCACAAACTAAATTGTAACATACCTGGCTAGCCACCTTAAACCAGCTTCATGGTACAGGCCCCTGGTTTCACAGACAGGGCTTAGATTAAGCCAGGATTAGGCTTTAGCTATGACATTTAAGTAGCTTCTATAAACATGCCTTTAAAAAAAAAAAAAAAAAAAAAAAAAAAAAAAAAAAAACATTACTGGTGTGCATCTTGAGGACTAAGTAAGTTATACCTTCAGAAGCACGGATGTGTCAGTCACCGTTGCTGCTTTAGACAAAACAATGACACCGCCATATTCTAAGATATGCTTTCAGTTAAAACAGCTCAAACATGCATTTTAGTCTGGGATTATGGCGGAAATCTCCAATTCAGCTTTACATACACTTTTATTCCTTTCTATATTCTGAAAGGTTTTACAGAGGGGTTTGTCCATACATTTTTCACCTGATGTATACACCATTTTATTTAAAATAACTTTTCAGAAAACTTGTAATACAAAAAAATTTAGCTAATGTACTGTGATTAATCAACTGGGGAAGTATAATATTATTATATCTATTAGCTAAAATGTTCACCCTATTCACCAGGTCTTAAATTGCTTGTCAACCAAAACATTTCTAGAATTAGACTAATGAAATATATTACTTACGAACGGTTAATTATATTCCTTATTATTAATAATAATCAGAATAATTTATTTAAAAAAGCATCCTTTCATCACAGCAATTCAAGCCAAGCAATTTAAGGTTATGCATTACAGTAGCTGCGTCTCATTTCCAAGGTTGTGTCCTCCGGAGGTCACATTTGAAGGCTGCATAAGTCATCGAGGAGGTCTCATTTAAGAAAAGTAACCATTAGATTGCAAAGTAAGAAAGAAACGACAGTATTTTACACTTCACGAGGAATAACAGTCGGTTTTATTACGGTTACTTTTCTTAAATAAGACATCCTTGATGATGTATGCAGCCTTCAAATGTGACCTCCAGAGGACGCAGCCTTTGAAATAAGATGCAGCCAGTGATTTACCACACTTAAGGATTTTAGACTAAGGGTGTACTCACACTAGGCACGGTTGCCTTGTACCGTACCCGAGTGCGATTGTCCCCACTCCCCCGCTGGCCTGCACTCACACTGCACTTAACGTACCGGGCCGGAGCACGCTTACGTCATTCACGATGCAACTTTTTGTTTTGAAGAAGACAGGATGACTGCCTAATAGATTTATCATTTATGCCGCGCAGCTATTTTCACTTGAATGCACTGCACGTATCAGAAGATTATTACAGAGGCAGCTGACTTTGATGGAAGAATTTGCAGCTTTACTCGCAAACTACAATTCATGTTTGTCAATAAGGTGAGAACCAGGACCATTATAAACCTAAATATACTTGAATTAATTTAAAAGTGTATCCAAGTAGTTATAGTTTGGTGTTTGCTGTCATAATGATGACAGCAGCGAACAGCTCTCCGTGCTCCAGCACGGTTAGTGCTCACACTGCATGCGAACCGCGCTCAAGCCCAACCGAACCACACTCTGGCCCCACCTCTTCCAAGCGGGCCAGGGCTGGCTAAACGAACCACGCCCGGAACGGAGCACTCACGCTAGTCAACCGAACCAGACTTTGGGGGTCAAACGCACCCGGGCACGGTTCAGAGCGCCTAATGTGAGTACACCCCAAGTCTAATACCACCCCTTATTTGTGGTAAAAATCCCATAACATTGTACATTCAAAGACGAGTACCTTTCCATAAAGCGCATGAGCCAGAAATGGGATTTTCCTCAAGGCTCTTCCACTAAGTCCCACACTCCTCCTGTCCAGAAAGAGACACTTGTTAAATGATAGAAATTCTCAATAACTTTCAGTAATGGTAGCGTCACCAGCAATCACTCACTGGGCGATGTTCCTCAGGCTTAAGCTCAGGTGGGTCACGTCACTCTCCATGAAGTTCATGGTTTCCAGTTCCTCCAAACTCATCAGCTGCTGTCTGGGGTAGATGATCTGACGCTGCAAGGAAGGATCAAATCTAATTTGTGGAGCCCAGCAGAAGAATGAAGAAGTTCAAAAGGTAATGGAGCCATACACACACTCTCACCTTCATGAGTTCCTCCAGACAGGACAGATAGATGTTGAATATGGCACTGGCGCTCGGTGGGCCGATGTACTGCTTTATATCAGCTCTGTCCACAAAGGCCAGATCAATCTTTTCTGTGACGTTGGATGTAGTGAGGATGACCACATTTGTGTGGCTGAATCAAGAAAACACAAGGTTTATATGCCATAATATGAAATATTACAAAATGCATCAGGTTATTCAATGGTACAAAAAAGAGGGCAGGATGGCATCGGACAAAAAGGTAAAAAAAACTAGCAGAACAGGTTATTATATTTTGATGAAAGACTACAAAAACAGACTTTTATTTATTTGCAGTAACCTCCACAATGAATAATGCACACTAAGAGCAGCAACATGCATTAGGTAAATAGTCATTTTGATTTCAAGCATGCCTTTGTAGATGAAAGTGCAGCAGAGATCAAGAGAAACTGACCGTTTGATCTGGTCGAGCTGGGTCAGGACAGAATTGACCACCCTAATAGCGTCAGATGGTTCTGTTCCTGCCTGAGCGGCACTCCGAGCAGCTGTGAGACTCTCCACCTGACAAACACATATTACTGAACCCTCAGTGATCCAGCATAGCAGAAATGCAATGTATAAAGCAATTAATTAATTACAATACCTAACTGTCACTAAACATGGGTATATACAGTGGCAGACACTCTGAAATGCATCACGTTTTGGTGGGGGTAAAAATGCATACAAAAATGAAACACTAAACATCTAATATTTTTGGTTTTATGTCTAATGACAGGAAAATTCTTACATGCACTGAAATTGTGAATGCATATACATGTCAGACCATTTTTCTAAGCATAGCAAAAATGCATAGTTGGGTCAAACTTTTTCTATTATTCTCACACAATGGAGTGTATTTAATAAATAGTGTGTGTGTGTGTTTGTGACGCACACTTTTCATGACTGTATTCTTACTGGTTGAAGTATATTACTTTTCAAATACATTTGTGTGCTGAATTGTTTCACATACTGTATTAAAAAAATAGTGGTGAAATATAAATCGCACATTTATTTAATTTCATTCCTAAAAACAATGCGATTGTTTTCTGCCTGTTGACAGTATTTTCTAATTTATGGAGATAATAAAAGACATCAAAATCTCCTCTATAAAAACTCTATATCAATGTCAACAAAAGCAGATTTCTGTTCTGGAAACATATGCACAAATTAGTGCATATTTAATTAGATAATGCCTCGTTTGCATATTTAAACATAACAGAGCTGCAATTTTGCAATGTTTTTCTAAATGATACCCTAATGCAAATTTTGACAATTATAATTTTTTTAATATAACTAATGGTTTCTTAAAGACAAGTTAAAGGAAATAAACCATAAGACTGTCTATCAGTCAGATTCAATTATAATCTAATTATCGTTCATAAGAGAATTAGAATTACAGTGTTTACCAGGTTTAAAGAGACCATGGCCTCTTTTCTTCACTGAGCTAATAACACTGTAAAGAAAGGGTTTATTTCTTTTATAAACCAGTCTAAGCTGGTCTGATTGTCTTAGGTGGTTACAGCTGGTTTTGGGAGACCAGTCTGAACAGCCCAAGTGCCCAAAACCCCTCTAAAACCATCAGACTAGACCGAAATCACCAGTGGATAGCAGCTTTTTGGCTACCATTCCACCGTAGACAGTTTTAAGTGGCTTTGTTGAGCAATGCAACCAAATAAATGACATGAGTGATTTTTTAAAAGGAACATTAATGATGTTAAAAGGAGAGAACCTCATCTATTAGCACAAACACCAGGGCATCTTTATCGTCAATGAGCTCCTGAATCTTCTGAAACATCTTCGTGACCAGCTTTCCACTCTGTAAAACAGTCACATGTGTTCACAGCGTTTCAGACATGGATCTGAGGAAGTGTTTCAGATGAGATGGATCAAGCTGTACCTCGGAGAACCACTTGGAGAAGAGACTGTGGCTGTTGATCTCCACAAACTGGCTGTGCGCGTACCTGAGGAAACGTGAACAACAATGGTGATGGATACAGGCCGTTCACCAGCTGCCTTTTTAATTTTTTTATGAAAGATGTCACACCTGCCAGACAGTCTAATGGAGAGTTTCTGGGCAAGTCCTTTACATAGAGACGTCTTCCCGGTGCCAGGCGGCCCTGAGGGTTTATGAGACATACGGCAACTGTATAAACATGGCATGGGCAGCCGTTCAATGAAGACAGAAATTGCTGAGCTAGCAAACAGGCTTTTATTGTCTTACCATGAAGCAACACGACACGATTCCAGGCAATTAAATTGCTGTCAACATTTTTGTCAGAGAAGAAAATTGTTGTCGAAACGTAATCCAAGAGCTGGAGACCAAAGTGAAGACAAAGATCATGTTATGGGATACCAACAAGTAGGGACGGGTGGTATGAAAATGCAACAGTAGAAATGTGTCAACTGGTAAAGATTTTGCAATAATGCTTGCTTATACTGTAGATGTTGTAGATATACTGTGTGTGCATGACTATCAGTTAGAGTATATGTCCCAAACATTATACAAACAATGCATGAACTTAACTCTGAGCTCAAATATGCAACTGCACTCTTTAAAAACTGCCAAACAGACAGATTCAAATCTTTCTTTTCCAGGAAAATGGACCAAATATTAATATAAATATACGTCAATATAAATATGATATGCAATATACTCTGATCAGGCATAATATTATGACCACCTTATATTGTGTTGGTCCTCCTTTTGCTACCAAAGCAGCCCTGACCCTTCAAGGCATGGACTCCTCTGGACCCCTGAAGGTGTGCTGTGGTATCTGGCAGCAAGATGTTAGCAGCAGATCCTTTAAGTCCTGTAAGTTGCGAGGTGGGGCTCCATGGATCGGACTTGTTTGTGCAGCACATCCCACAGATGCTTGACTGGATTGAGATCTGGGGAATTTGGAGGCCGAGTCAACACCTCAAACTTGTTGTTGTGCTCCTCAAACCATTCCTGAACCATTTGTGCTTTGTGTCAGGAGCATTATCCTGCTGAAAGAGCCACAGCCACCAGGGTATACCGTTTCCATGAAAGGGTGTACATGATCTGCAACAATGCTTAGGTAGGTGGTACGTGTCAAAGTAACATCCACATGGATGGCAGGACCCAAGGTTTCCCAGCAGAACATTGCCCAAAGCATCACACTGCCTCCACCGGCTTGCTTTCTTCCCATAGTGCATCCCGGTGCCATGTGTTCCCTAGGTAAGCGAAGCACACGCACCCGGCCATCCACGTGATGTAAAAGAAAATGTGATTCCTCAGACCAGGCCACCTTCTTCCATTGCCCCATGGTCCAGTTCTGTTGCTCAAGTGTCCACTGTTGGTGCTTTCGGCAGTGGACAGGGGTCAGCATGGGCACCCTGACTGGTCTGCGGCTATGCAGCCCCATACACAACAAACTGTGATCAGAACCAGCATTAACCTCTTGAGCAATTTGAGCTCCAGTAGCTCATCTTGTTTGATTGGACCACACAGGCCAGCTTTCACTCCACACATGCATCAATGAGCCTTTGTTTACGTCCATGACCCTGTCACTGGTTCAGCACTGTTCCTTCCTTGGAGCACTTTTGATAGATCCTGACCACTGCAGACCGGGAACACCCCACAAGAGCTGCAGTTTTGGAGATGCTCTGACCCAGTCGTCTATCCATCACAATTTGGCGCTTGTTAAACTCACTCAAATCCTTACGCTTGGCCATTTTTCCTGCTTCTAACACACCAACTTTGAGGACAAAATGTTCACTTGCTGCCTAATATATCCCACTCACTAACAGGAGCCGTGATGAAGTGATAATCAGTGTTATTCATATCACCTGTCAGTGGTCATAATGTTATGACTGGTCGGTGTATATTCAATGACCTCTACTGTGATATAAGATTCTGGTTATACCACCTACTCCTGCTAACAAGCATAATTCTGCTAATTTATTTAAAATAATTTCAAGATGACTGTGTATATACACAAGTCTTACTTGTGTTTTGATGCCATCCTCATAAATCAAGCTCTCCCAAATGCCATGAAACTCAGCTGGAAGACATGAGGAAAAAGATGAAGATGTTGTAAGTATTAAACATTGGTCAGACCATGCTTCTTGTTTTTACATCATGCCAACTCCATAGCTACTTTCAAGTGTTTATCAAATCATCAAGAAATAACAGCATACAGATTTGGAACAAGTAAATAACAATATGATTTTAAAGGGATAGTTCACCCAAAAATGAAAAATTAGCCCATGATTTACTCATCCTCAAGTCATCCTAGGTGTATGACAGCTCAAAAAAGTGCATCCATCCATTATAAAAGTGCTCCACATGGCTCTGGGAGTTAATAAAGCTTACGTCTGACGTCATCGTCGCGCCAGTTCCATTTTGTTCGTAAATTAAATACAGAAGTCGGTCTGGCAGTAGCTAGATATTTTACTTTATAACATGTGAAATATGGATATCTTACACAAACCCATTGGTTCGCTTCAGAAGGCCTTTATTAACCCCCTGGAGACTTATTGATTACTTTTATAATGGATGGATGCACTTTTTTGGGCTTCAAATTTTGGGCTGCCATTCACTGCCATTATAAAGCTTGGATTAGCCAGGACTTTTTTAATATAACTCAGATTGTATTCATCTGAAAGAAGAATGTCGTATACTCCTAGGATGACTTGAGGGTGAGTAAATCATGGGGTCATTTTCATTTTTGGGTGAACCAACCCTTTAATTGGTTATACTTTAATTTAAGGTGACGTAGTTTCCTTGTACTTACTCAAATATGTGCTGAGTAATATTAATTTACTACATGTACTTACTATAGAGTTATGGTTAAGGTTAGTTACTTGTAATTACACATAATTTCCTGTTATTACTACAGTAAGTAGTAAGTAGTGTAATTTTTCAGTGAACTATTGTGTTTTTGGAATTGGAATTTGTGAATGTGCTTGAAAGAGGCATGTCATGGATAATCACCTGCTGGGAGGAGCCAATGATTGGCAGCAGATAGCTCCTCCTCTTCCTCCAGAGCGAGCGTGCTTGGACTGTCGTCATTCAGGGAAAAAATATGGATACAGAGGTTGTAAACCTTCAGATCCACAAGCTGCAGAATATAAAAACAATATCACATCCATAGATTGAAAAATTACATGTAAAAACCCATTAAAAAAAGATATAGACATTTGAAAACTCAGCATATAAATTATAAAGCAAAATGTACACAGATGACAGAAAAAAACTGTATTTACTTTCGGACCAGTTACATCTGCTACAGTGACTGACTCCACGTTTTTGGTTAGAAATTCATCATCAAACTCCGTCCACTTGAAAGACCTTAAAACCGAGCTGTGTCGATCCAGCAGCGACAACACATGCGTCCTCACGTCAGACCTCTTGGCTGTGCTGCAAACACAAATGTATACCTTTTGAATCATGCAGAGGCAAATATAGGCATATCAACATGATATTACTTCAGAAATTGTATTTATTTCAAGACATTCAATGAGAAAATGAAATACACTGTGGGTACGGAAAGTATTCAGACCCCCTTAATTTTCCACTCTTTGTTATATTGCAGCCATTTGCTAAAATCATTTAAGTTCATTTTTTTTCTCAATGTACACACAGCACCCCATATTGACAGAAAAAATGTCAGCACAAATGAGAATCATGAGGTCAAAAGGAACTGCCTGAAGAGCTCAGAGACCTTTCTGCTGCACTTAAGGTTCCTAAGAGCACAGTGGCCTCCATAATCCTTAAATGGAAGACGTTTGGGACGACCAGAACCCTTCCTAGAGCTGGCCGTCCGGCCAAACTGAGCTATCGGGGGAGAAGAGCCTTGGTGAGAGAGGTAAAGAAGAACCCAAAGATCACTGTGGCTGAGCTCCAGAGATGCAGTCAGGAGATGGGAGAAAGTCAACCATCACTGCAGCCCTCCACCAGTCGGGGCTTTATGGCAGATTGGCCCAACGGAAGCCTCTCCTCAGTGCAAGACACATGAAAGCCCGAATAGAGTTTGCCGAAAAACACCTGAAGGACTCCAAGATGGTGAGAAATAAGATTCTCTGGTCTGATGAGACAAAGATAGAAATTTTTGGCCTTAATTCTAAGCGGTATGTGTGGAGAAAACCAGGCACTGCTCATCACCTGTCCAATACAGTCCCAACAGTGAAGCATGGTGGTGGCAAAAGGGGGTCTGAATACTTTCCGTACCCGCTGTATAGGGTGGGAATTAACTTGAGAGAGTGGCTGTAAAATAATAACGGGTTTATGATATCAACCCAAAATGAATGTTTTTTCATCACATTTTGATTATGATTTTCATTTTTTCTTTGGAATGTAAAGAATGCACAGGAGTTGGACAATGACACTAACACATGGTCTAAGATCATAAAAATGTATCAGTATGGTGTACACCTCCTTTTGTGGCCAACACAGTATCAGTTCATCCTGGGAATGGCAGATACAAGTCCTTCACAGTGGCCAGAGGGATTCTGAGCCATTCCTCCTCCAGAACAGTGTCCAGGTCACTGTGTGATGCTGGTGGAGAAAACCGTTTTCTGAGAGACCAAACCATCACTGATCCACCGCAGTGCTTCACTCTGGACAGCAACAGTCCGGGTTTTTCTGACTTCTCCACACCGTAACTCCCACAGATGTGGGAAACACATTAAAGGTGGACTCATCAGAGTCGAGACAGCCCAAGATTTGCACTGTTGGCACCGGTTGTATAACTGTCTCTCTCTGAATGTTGGCAAGACCAAAGAACTGATTGTGGACTTCAGGAAGAGACAGCAACGGACATACTCCCCCCTCATGATCAGCGGGTCACCAGTGGAGAGAGTGAGCAGCTTCAAGTACCTGGGTGTAAACATCTCCGAGGACCTGACCTGGACTGCTCACATTCAGACACAGGTGAAAAAAGCCAGGCAAAGACTGTACCACCTGCGCCAGCTGAGGAAATTCAGGGTTTCACCAGCTATCCTGAAAACTTTCTATTTAGGGGCAATAGAAAGTGTATTAACTCAGTGCATCACAGCGTGGTATGGGAACAGCACCAGTCATGACCGCAAAGCCCTGCAAAGAGTCGATGCGCTTATCCGGCGTATCTCAGGGTCAGCTCTCCCGTCTCTGCAAGACGTCTACACCAAACGCTGCAAAGGTAGAGCTACCAAGATCATCAAGGACTCTAAATCACCCTGCAAACCCTCATTTCACGCTGCTGCCATCTGGTAGCGCTTCCCAAGCCTGATGGCCAAAACCGAGAGACTCAGGAGGAGCTTCTTCCCCAGGCCATCAGACTCCTGAACTCAGTCACTTAACATCACGTGACTTCACTTCAGGATAAACATCGATACACTGACATTGCACTGCACTTTCTGTTCTCGTTGTTACTGTGTAACAACCTGTTATAAACCTGTTGCACATTATACTCTTTATACATTTGTTAACCACATATTTATAAGTCTACAGTTTACTCACTGCACAGTTTATTTCACTTATTTTATTCCACTTCTTTATTTTATTTTTTTCTTCTTGACTTGATTTATTATAATTCTACAGATATATATATAGAGTACTTTTATATCCTATTTCTATTATAATTTCCTCCTTGTGTTTTAACTGTGAATTTGCACTGTCCATGGAGCGGACCTGTTTACATTTCACTGCCGGTTGTATATTCTGTATATAACTGTGTATGTGACAAATAAAACTCTTGAATCTTGAATGAAATCGACATTTTGGCGCGAGTGACCAAAGGTTTGGCTATAGCAGCCCGACCGTGACTATTGACTCTGTGGAGCTCCTGACCAACCGTTTTGGTGGAAACAGGAGAGTCGAGGTGCTCATTTAATTCTGCAGTGAGTTGGTCAGCTGTGGTCTTATGCTTTTTGAATACAATACCTGGATATCGCTTTCAGACAGCTTCCTCTTGCGTCGACAGTCACTCCTGTTGGATGCGATTCATCCTGTGGTGTATGCCGACATTACCCTGGATACCAGAGCTCTCGATACACCACAAAGACTTGCCGTCCCGGTCACAGATGAGCCAGCGAGTCACGCACCAGTTTGTCCTTTTTTAACTCCAATACGTCTCCCATTATGTTGTGTGGACTGCAATAGTTTATGTACAGCTGTGCTATTGCTCTGCTAATTCAACCTTCACACTCTCTTACTGATGGGATGTTAAATCAATGAAGATATAGGAGTGAAACCTCCAACACTGTATTGGCCAGTGTTTCAGTTTCATTGTCCAACCCCTGTAGATTTTAATGTTCTTGGGGTACCAGATTTCAGCAACAACTTCCATTAAAAAACATATAATATTAATATAAACATTATAAGATCATTAATGCACTTTCAAAAACAGTTGTGGATTCATATATATATATATATATATATATATATATATTCACATTTGGATGTGCATGAACTACTGATCTGATTATGTAACTTTTGTAATGACTTAGTAATTTATAAATAGCTCATCAAGTTTTGCAATTTAAATCAGAGTCTAATCCTATAGGCTAGAGTTCAGTCACTTATTAAATACCTCTGTGATTTCACTTGAACCTCTATGTGCACGTCAGGGCGGATGATGCCATCTTCAGTCATGTGATGATCAGAAATGTCCATTACTGAAAGTGCTGTTGACTGAAAAACAAACACAGTCAGAAGAACAAATGTATATAATCTAAGAAATCTGTAAGAACAATCTACAAAAGTCAAATGTAAACAGATGTATAAAACAAAACCCTAAGCAAACACTCAGAACATCTTCGCAATTGCCTAGCAACCATTTTAACACCTTAGTAACCGCCTAGTGTACATAGCAAGCAACCACGTAACAATAACAATGTGCCATGGTATTAATTCTCAGTTAGTATAAACTAACTTTACTTAAAACATGCCGTCCGGAGCTCGGTACGTTTTGAAACGCAACGTTTTATCACGCGCCAATCACATAGCGCACAGTAAAATAGATCTCTGTTTTCTTAAGTTTATATTACAGCTGTAGATTGTGTTGACTGTCGTATTTTTCAACAGATCAAGTAAAATAAAGAAAGCACTGTAGAATTAAACGCTTACCTCTCACAACAGCGACGGACAGACGAACTCGAACTTACCGCGCTAAGGGTGACGTCACGCCAGCCTGCGCCGGAAACGACGCCGCCTGAAGCCGGAAGTTAACCGTAGCGGCTAATGTTGTTGTCGTTGTGTCGAAGAGCGGCAGTAAGATTGAAGATTAAACCTGATTATTTCACCCCCCAAAAAATAAAGACAAAATATGGGGAAGAAGCACAAGAAACACAGACCCGAGTGGAGAGCGGTTGAAGGAGGTGAATATTGGATATGCGTGTGAAAATCACTTTAATTCATTCTGAGTGCTCTGCAAGTGCGTGTGTAAATAGTCAGTGAATGCGAGATGTATCTGGTGTTAGTAACGCAGAAACACACACACACACACACACACACACGTTTGTAATGAATGATTGTTTGTTCTGGGCGTTGTATAAATAAGGGGTTTGCGATCTGTAGATGCTACGGACCCCACACATATGATCATTCTCATCCTAAGACAGCTATATTTTTAATGTGTAAACGCCTAATTTATACTGTGACGTATAAATATTATAAATGTGTAAAATAGTTTTAGTTTATATTACATTATTACGTTTTTTTTTCTTTCTGTTCACTGTTAGATGTATTATTTGTTTATTTAAATCAGTTTCTGTTATTTATTTATTTATATTCAAACGTTTTATTTTAATTTGTATTTATTTAGTGTATTTTTGTTATTTATTCAGATAAGGATTTATTTTTTATTATTTATTTTAGTCAAATGTTTTATTTAATTTAATAATTTTTAATTGATTTGGTTTACTCTTATTTTATATTATTTATTTGTTATTTTAGTCAAATGTTTTATTAATTAATTTTAGTTAAATCTTATTTTTGTTATTTATTTATGTAGTTTATTTATTTTAGTCAAAGTTTTTATTTATTTATAAAACAATAACAATACATTTTATTTTTGTTATTTATTTAGATAAACGTTTCTTATTTATTTATTACTTTGTGTTTTATTTACGGTATTTTAATAATTTTTAATTTAATCTTATTTTAAATTATTTATTTAAACCAGTTTTTATTATGTATTTGTTATTTTAGTCAAATAAACATTGACTAAAATATAAATTTTTATTTATTTAGTTAAATCTTATTTTAGTTGTTTATTTATTTAGATAAGCGTTTCTTTATTTATTATTTTAATCAAATTTAATTTATTTTTGTACAATCTTATTTTATATTATTTATTTATTTATTTATTTATTAAAATCTTTTTATTATTTTTTTATTTTAGTGACATGTTTTATTAAATCATTTTATTTATTTAGATAACGTTTCTTATTTATTTCTGATTTTAATCATTTTCAATTTATTTGGTTTAATCCACTGATCTATACAGATCACTCTTATTTTATATTATTTATTTATTTGTTATTTTAGTCAAATGTTTTATTAATTCATTTATTTAGTTAGTTAAATCTTATTTTTGTTATTTATTTATGTAGTTAAGCGTTTCTCTTTTATTATTTTAATCAAATGTTTTATTTGGTTTAATCTTTTATTTATTTATTTAAATATTTTTCATTTATTTATTTTAATCAAATGTTTTATTTATTTGTAAAACAATAACAACACATCTTATTTTTGTTTATTTATTTAAACAAATGTTTCTTATTTATTTATTATTTTATTTTTTATTTACCGGTATTTTAATTATTTTTATCTTATTTTACATTTATTTTTATTAATTTTTATTTATTTAGTTAAATCTTATTTTAGTTGTTTATTTATTTAGATCTATTATATCTATATAGATCAGTGGTTTAATCTTATTTTATATTATTTATTTATTTAAATCAATTTGTATTATTTGTTTGTTATTTTAGTCAAATGTTTTATTTCAATCTTTTTATTTAGTTTAATATTATTTTTGTTATTAGTTATTTATTAGCACTGCTTTATGGCCCCTCGTGGGCCCCCAGGTCCCAGTTTAAAAACCCTTGGTCTAAATGGTTATAGTAAAGGAATACACACCTTCTCACTCCTGCGTTTATTTGTCTTTCTGGCTTTTATTGCTGTGGTTAGTTTAACAGGGCTATCAGGGGGCATTTTGCTGTATTCACACTAGATAGTGGGTTTGAGCTTATGATGCTGCTGCGTGTAGCATATTACTGAGAAGTGACAGATCAGAAGAATTGTAAAGAACAGAAATGTCATTAAGTTCAACGCTTATACAAAAAGTTCATGACTCTTGATGTCTTTGTGTGTTGTTGTTCAGACTATGAGGACAAACCCCTGGATAAACCCCTGAAGCTGGTACTCAAGGTGGGCGGCAGTGAAGTGACCGAGCTCTCCGGCTCCGGACATGACTCCAGTTACTATGACGACCGCTCTGACCACGAGTGGGAGCGGCACAAAGAAAAGAAAAAGAAGAAGAAGAAGAAATCAGAGAAGGAGAAATACGTAGATGATGACGAGAGGAGGAGGAGGAAGGTGAGTGAAAAGAACGACTCTCAAACACTCTGAAGTCAAGCATCACTATTACTTAATATTGCTCATGATTCCTTGAATCATGTATAATGTGCACAGTATGAGAATATTCAGCATGCTTACTCATCCGGATGACCTAATGCTTATGCATTAGGAACCAGAAGTGATATTTCAGCCTTTTTCTTGCCTTGATATTTAATCAGACTGCCAAAATTAAAGACACTTTACACAAAAAAAGTTGGATTGCTCATTTCATGTGGATAATTGCATGCTACTTGCTGAATTAAGCAACGTGATGAGGTTGTGTGACAGCATTTATTATTGCATAATGCAATTATTTACAATCCGGCTTTTACCACTGCTTTGCACTTTGTCTCTCCTATCTGACACTCAGTTCAGTTCATGGATCTCTCTCTCACAAGCAGATGATCTGAATCAGATTTGTTAAATAAAGGAGACATACAAAATGTGAAGAGCAGTACAGGATTGAAAACTAAGAATATAATGCATTTCGCATACTATTTTTTTGTTATTTGTTTATAGCTGTGATAGCATGATCAAATGTATTATATTCACCCAGAATATGTAAAAAGCCCATAAACTTGCATTGAATTGGGGCCCGACCCATGCATAGAAACGATGCCCTGATGGTTTGATTGCACCAGGGTTATTATGGTTAACTAAAATCAAAACTAATACCATAAAAAAAAAATATTTCACTCAGGAGGAGAAAAAGAAAAAACGTGAGCGAGAGCAGTCAGAAAATGCCGCCAGTGCCCCGGTGGAACCGTTCACCCTGCCGAAGCCTGTGGAGGTAAGGCCACTGAACGCCTGTTTGATCATCAAGAGGTTAGTTGAGTGCTGTTATTAAAGGAACGTATTGCAACAGGTGGTTGTAGAGGAGAAGGAGAAGGAGAAGGAGAAGGAGAAGGAGAAGGAGAAGGAGAAGGAGAAAGAGAAGAAGAGGAAGCGGGACAAATTTGAATCAGAATCAGAAGCAGATGAATTTCATCCTGGAGTGAAAGTAGAAGTGGAGCAGCAAGCGGATCGACCTGTACGAGCCTGTCGAACTCAACAAGGTACAACTAGATTAGATGAAATGTATGCTTTAGTAAAAAGTAGTTTAATAAATGCTTTAGAAGCATTTTTCATTGTTAATTCAGTTTGTAGTTACCTAATGTTAGCAAACGGAAGTGTTACCATGAAAATAATTCTTATAATCGCAGTAAAGTTATAATCGCACTAGTATTTTTTGTCTCCATTTGGAGCAAAGCATACGAAAAACTACATTTGCAATAGTTTTAATTTACAATTCTGTAGCCTCGGTTATAAATTCATGAGTTAAACCTGGAATTGTAAGACAAGTCATGAATCGTTTTAAAATAATTTTTCTGATTGATTGTGCTTTTACCGTTTGGCTTCTCCTAGAAAACGAATCCACCCCTCGCCAGCAGCTCTTGGAGCATTTCCTGCGTTTGCTTCAGAGGTGAGACCCTGCAAAAAGCAGATGGCATTGCGTCATCTAATCTTAATTTTCCCCCATATCTGGATCAGAGCTGCACGATTATAGCATGTCTATAAAAGTTTATAGTTCGGATATAAACACTAATGTCTATGTTAGTGATCAAAATAGAGCAAATCGCCTTTTGAATGCAACTTGGCGCTTCAAATGACGATTGTATCGATTGCATTGTTACTCCAGTAGGTGGCGGCAAGTGACTGTTATTTGTCGATCTTTCATTCCAGAGATTTGTTCAAAAATCCTGATTCATCCGTTAATGAAACAAGTGAAATATTCATTGTCATTGAATCATTTATTCAAACTGATTTAAAAAAATAATACTTTCAAATGTATTAAACATTTTTAAATAGACAACAGCAATTAACATATTATGGAAGCTTGTTACCACCACAAAATAAAAGATAAATAAACTTTATATCCCGCTACTCTGAGAAAAAAGTTGTGAGATGAAAAAGTCGCAATTATCTTTTCAAATGTTTTATTCTGTGGCGGAAGCAAGCTTTCATAACATTTAGTCAGAACCTCTAACCTTTAAAGCTACAGTCCGTAACCTTTTTTGGTTAAAAAAATTATCCAAAATCAATTTTTGTTCACAATAAGCTAGTGTTCAAAACTATCTCCTAACCTTAGCCCGATTCACAACGGCAAGCTTGTAATAATGTGTTATTATCAGGGTGGTACTGGTGGACTTCTGTGGGAAATTCAAGCATGTCTTTGCGTCATTACGTCACGCATGTGAGGATGCTGCAGGTGGCGGATCATTTATAGCCTTTTCTCACAGCGGCTGGAATAATTCAATTTATCATTTTGATGGCGGATTGTAATTCAGAAAGGTCCAAACGACAATCATCAGTGACAACTGGAGATTCACCCGTAATCAAAAGCAATGGAAATCTACAGGTAATGCTAATATACACTAAATACATGTACTCACGCAATGCTGACAATTTGAGAACAAAGTATAACAATAATAATAATAATAATAATTTGCATGGTTTGATGTTATGAGTGATCGTTAGATTTAATCACCGTTGGTAGCGCAATTTAGCGCGTAATGTTTTGTTCCCAAAAGTGTCAGACATGTTGCTTGTTCAAATTACATTTTCCGGACGTAGAATCTGTGATTCTGAAGTACAGTATCCACACCGGTGCGGTGAGTGAATGACAGCCACACACTCCTCAAAACATTAGATTCATCCGCGCTGAGGAGCCGTGCCGACGCACAACCCACGTACAGATGATAACCCCACAAATAACTGCAATTGCAGGTTTCAAACAGAGATGGCGACACAGAGGCAAAATTTACGGACAATTAAAAATGTAAATTATTTAATTACAGAAGTTAAATGACATGTTGTTATGTTTAGTTGTCCATTCAGAATCGTGATCTCCATTTGAAACTAGAAAATCATGATTCTCATTTAATCCAGAATCGTGCAGCTCTAATCTGGATTACATGAGGACAATCTTTCCGTCTCAACAGGAAAGATCCGCACGGATTCTTCTCCTTCCCTGTAACAGATGCCATTGCACCAGGCTACTCCATGATAATCAAACATCCCATGGACTTTAGCACAATGAAGGACAAAATTGCTGCAAATGAATACAAAACTATCACAGAATTCAAGGTGCGTAAGTGTCTGGCTACAATCATCATTCTTTTTGGAACTATTAATATATTTTAGTCACTGAAATTACAAACTTTTAATTTTACAATGTAACTATTTTGTATCTGAATCTGTGTGTTTCACATCTCCAGGCAGACTTCAAGCTGATGTGTGACAATGCCATGGTTTATAACCGACCAGAGACGGTTTACTACAAGGCCGCTAAGAAACTTCTCCACACAGGATTCAAAATGATGAGCAAAGTAACATTTTTAATGCAGTTGTTTGTTTTGTTATTGTTTGCCTTTGTTCATTGTCCAGTTCATGCATGCTGTCATTCCCATTCGATTCGAAAGCATGCGATTCTAAAAATACTTATTGTGATTTATACACAATAGGGTGCAAACATCTGAGACCACTAGTGAAAATGCTTCTCCTTTTTTCAACTTGATTCAAGATCGTTCCAAAGAGCATTTGTGTTCATGAATGGAAGCGAGAACATCTAACATCTTTCCAGGTTCCCCCTGTCAGAAAATATCAGGGGATTTTAAAATTGTGATCGCAAGGCCTGGAAAATATATTAAAGGTGCAGTGTGTGATTGATAGCAGCATCTAGTGGTGAGGTTGTGAATTGCAATCACCCACCGCTCACCTCTCCCTTTCGAAGCACATAGAGAAGCTACAGGGGCCGACACAGGACACAAATGTCATCAAGTTTCAAGCTCTGTAGAGAAGTTTGTCCGTTTAGGGCTACTGTAGAAACATGGCGGCACAAAATGGCGACTTCACTGTAAGGAGACCCGTGGTGTGTGTAGATAGAAACGGCTCATTCTAAGGTAATAAAAACATAACGGCTCATTATGCACCACTGAAAACATAGTTATGTATATTATATTGCATTTCTGTCAATAGATCCTCATAAATATTACACACTGCACCTTTTACATTCAATGAAATCTTAAAAAGTGATGGGAAAAGTCTTAAAGATATTAAAACTATTATGTAATGTATTATACTCCTTGTGACCTAGAAATAATGAAGAATCAGAATCTTAAAATGTCCCAATTTTTTTCCATATTTTTTCCTAATGTTATTATTTTTTCAAGATTCTAAAACTGTTAATTATTTCAGGATTAAATGGAGGAAAAACCAGACTTCAGTGGCGTGTCAGATCCCTCTCTCTTGTTTAATTGCATTAGTGAGGTGATTCATTTTGAGCAGTTGATGTGATGAATTTTGGCTTGAGCGTTCTGCGAGTTCAGAGACAAGTATTTCCTTTATCCAATCTCTTTCTTTATTCCAATCCATCCCGTGTTGGACATCCCACGACTCCCATCTTCATGGCATACCTAAGACCTCCCGCAGGAGGAGTAAATGGGTGCTGTGTTGCTCTATTTGTGCTCTGTTCACAGGAGCGGCTGTTAGCTTTGAAGCGCAGCATGTCTTTTATGCAGGACATGGATTTCTCTCAGCAGGCTGCCATTTTGGGTGATGACGACATCACACCTGAGGAACCAGTGACGGAGATCATGCCAATCCACACGGAACACCCCAAAAAATCCAAAAAGCAGCCCGTCAAAGAGCCCATCATCAGGTAAAGCGCAGGCCGCTGTTGATCTCGGCAGCACTTTTGAACGGGTCACATGTTTCTGAGTGTGTGATTGAGCAGATGTTTTGCTTGTGTAGTGATCTGTATGAGCTAGAGGGCAACGCTTGCAGTTTGACGGACAGCACGGCGGAGGAGCACGTATTGGCACTGGTGGAGCACGCGGCGGATGAAGCACGGGATCGAATCAACCGTTTCATGCCAAACTCTAAGGTGCTGCCCTTTTGTGTTATTTTATTGCAGTAATGTTATTTCATAATGCTTTCAGCTGAGTATTCTTAGTTCTAATGTTCCATTTAAAGGGATCCTATTATGCTTTTTTACATTTTCAACATTTTTTAGTATGTAATGTTGCTTTTTTTGAGTTCTGCAAGTTACAAGTCCACTCCAGAGAGAGTTATTCTCTATATCAGTGCACACTGTGACTCCCTAGTCTTGAGTTTTCCCAAACACCCTCGAACCGCTTGACCAGTCACAACACACTGGTCCAGCTGACCAATCAGAGCCCATGCTTTGTGAAAAATAAGGTGTGTTTTTTTTTTAAAACATTCAAGAATGAAAACAGGTTCTTGTAGATCCTGAAAACCCTTTATTAAACTTACATTAGATACTAAATAAGCATTCGGCAGATTTTCTCCCATTATAGATTCTGTCTGGGCTGTATTATAACTTAATAGTTAATAACTAACAGTTGAGACACTGTTTACTTGCATTTGTGCATTTGCCAGACACATTTATCCAAAATGACATGCGTTGCATTCAAGGTATGCATTTTATCAGTTTATGCATTTCCTGGGAATCAGACACGATCTTGGCGTTGCTAGCACCATGCTTTACTGTTTGAGCTACAGAA
Source organism: Paracanthobrama guichenoti (assembly GCA_018749465.1). Taxonomy (NCBI): domain Eukaryota; kingdom Metazoa; phylum Chordata; class Actinopteri; order Cypriniformes; family Gobionidae; genus Paracanthobrama; species Paracanthobrama guichenoti. The sequence goes on from CM031958.1 coordinate 38,884,494, forward strand.
ATGCAGATTATTGCTATATAACCAACCTTTTATTACCCCTAACCTGAACATTTGTTTTATTTTGCATGTAGATTGGTTACCTTAAAAAGGACTCAGAGGGTTCCCTGATTTACAATGTTGTAAATCAAGATCCTGAAGCAGAGGGTATGAGCATCACACTGTTTCCGCTTCCATTACTTTGTATGGCAATGGTCTATATATGTATAGCAGGAGGTAATTTGCTGTGCTAATACACATTTATGCAATTATGCACGATGATTACGAAGAAAATGAACACTAAAGTCTGACTTATAAAATAATAGTCAAAAAGCATTTTTTTTTTTTTTTTTTTTTTTTTAAATGGAACAATTTATTGAACCTTTAGACAAAATATATAATCAATCACTCTTTATCTCCCAATAATGTCTTCGTAAGATGATTTTTAAATGCTTAGTTTTATGATCAAAGCTTTTATAGTGGGGGTCAAAACATTAATGCAATACAATAATGATTAAGAGATGAACAAATAAACGTTCCTCAAAAGCCTGATTTAAACATGATTTTTCTAAAAACAAATATTCATGAATATGCTTCGTCTTGAAATATTACTAACAATATAAAAGTTATTCTTACGTTCACTTGATAAAAATCATTAAAGATTTCACCGAAAAAAGATGTGAACCACGAGCTGAAGGTGGACATTTTACAATTATACTAAAAGGCCTTTTACTTGCTAAAAAAGCATGAACTATCAGTCAGACAACAGAAGGCATGTAGTAGATTGTGTGCCACAGGTTCTTCAGCAAAATGTTGATCATTTACAGGCCGTAGAAATTTGCATATCAAATGTGATACAGTAGGCTTTAGTTTATAGGGTTAAAAATGGCATTTCAGTGCAGAAAGGTTGCTGACCCTGTTGAAGAACGTTTATCCAGGGCAGTGATATAATGTGTCTGAAGAAAATATTGATTTTTGTTCACAGAGGAAGAGACTCATACTGTAGATTTGAGCTCTCTGGCAAATAAGCTCATACCTGGACTGACGTCACTAGGGTTTAAAGACGACAGGAGACACAAAGGTAACAGATCTTTTATTGCTTCATGCATTGATTTTATTTTTAAGGTTGTGAATCACATTTAGCACCGACTCTAAAGTGCTAAAAGAGTCGGTAATTAAATCATTAAGTACTATGTTAAGACTGTCGAGGGGTAATCAGTCTTACTTTTCAGATTCAATTTAGAAATCTACTTTTTGCTGTAACTGACATGAAGTTATGTCCAGTCCTAAAGAAAATAGTTAGATGACTAATTTGTAAGACTAGTCTAAGCAGTTTATGTAACTGACCAAAGAATCACAACCAGAATCTTTACATTAATGATTCACATCATATGATGTGTGTGTCTGTCATTGCAAATTTGGCCTGTTTTGTTTCAGTGACGTTTTTGAGCAGTGCGTACAACACTCAGACCCTTCAGAACAACTCTATCTATCCTGACCTGCTTCCAGAGGAGATGGACATGCTTTACTCCGCGTATGGAGACGAGACCGGGGTCCAGTGCGCTCTCAGGTGTTTAGTACAAACCTTCGGCTCATAAAAATCTGTTGCTGTTCATTTGACTGTTGTTTAATGGGATTTTTGTGTGTGTGTGTGTGTGTGTGTGTGTGCTTTAGTCTGCAGGAGTTTGTTAAGGGTTGTGGGAGTTTTACAAAAAGGCTTGTGGATGATTTGCTGGATAAAATGACAGCTGGTGATCACTCGAAGGCTGTCATTCAAGTCCGACAGGTAGTAAAAATCAACAAAAGGGTCTCTTTTGACCAGCTACTTTCTATGTATTCTATGACTATGGTTTTTAATCCTCCTTAGGGTTTTGAGAACAAAAATACCAGCAATATACACCACTGTTAAAAACTTTAGGGGTTTTCTGTAAGAAATGAATACTTTTATTCAGCAAGGGTGCATTTAAATTGATTAAAAGTGACAGTAAAGACTTTTATAATGATTCAAATGATTACTATTTCAAATAAATGCTGTTCTTTTGGATTTTCTATTAATTAAAGAATCCTGAAACAAAATGTATCCCAATTTCCACAAAAATATGAAGCAGCACAATTGTTTTCATCACTGATAATATAAAACCGATTACAAAAAAGTTGGGACACTGTACAAATTATAAATAAAAACAGAATGCAATGATGTGGAAGTTTCAAATTTCAATATTTTATTCAGAATACAACATAGATGACATATCAAAGGTTTAAACTGAGAAAATGTATCATTTTAAGGGAAAAATAAGTTTATTTTTAAATTTCATGGCGTCAACATCTCAAAAAAGTTGGGACAAGGCCATGTTTCCCACTGTGTGGCATCCCCTCTTCTTTTTCTAACAGTCTGCAAACGTCTGGGGACTGAGGAGACAAGCTGCTCAAGTTTAGGAATAGGAATGTTGTCCCATTCTTGTCTAATTCAGGCTTCTAGTTGCTCAACTGTCTTAGGTCTTCTTTGTGGCATCTTCCTCTGTATGATGCTCAAATGTTTTCTATGGGTGAAAGATCTGGACTGCAGGCTGGCCATTTCAGTACCCGGATCCTTCTTCTACGCAGCCATGATGTTGTAATTGATGCAGTATGTGGTCTGGCATTGTCATGTTGGAAAATGCAAGGTCTTCCCTGAAAGAGACGACGTCTGGATGGGAGCAGATGTTGTTCTAGAACTTGGATATACCTTTCAGCATTGATGGTGCCTTTCCAGATGTGTAAGCTGCCCATGCCACACACACTCATGAACCCCATCCCATCAGAGATGCAGGCTTCTGAACTGAGCGCTGAGAACAACTTGGGTTGTCCTTGTCCTCTTTAGTCTGGATGACATGGCGTCCCAGTTTTCCAAAAAGAACTTCAAATTTTGATTGGTCTGACCACAGAACAGTTTTCCACTTTGCCACAGTCCATTTTAAACGAGCCTTGGCCCAGAGAAAACGCCTGCGCTTCTGGATCATGTTTAGATATGGCTTCTTTTTTGACCTATAGAGTTTTAGCCGGCAACGGCGAATGGCACGGTGGATTGTGTTCACCGACAATGTTTTCTGGAAGTATTCCTGAGCCCATGTTGTGATTTCCATTACAGTAGCATTCCTGTATGTGATGCAGTGCCGTCTAAGGGCCGAAGATCACGGGCATCCAGTATGGTTTTCCGGCCTTGACCCATACGCACAGAGATTGTTCCAGATTCTCTGAATCTTTGGATGATATTATGCACTGTAGATGATGATAACTTCAAACTCTTTGCAGTTTTTCTCTGAGAAACTCCTTTCTGATATTGCTCCAGTATGTTTGGCCGCAGCATTGGGGGAATTGGTGATCCTCTGCCCATCTTGACTTCTGAGAGACACTGCCACTCTGAGAGGCTCTTTTTATACCCAATCATGTTGCCAGTTGACCTAATAAGTTGCAGATTGGTCCTCCAGCTGTTCCTTATATGTACATTTAACTTTTCCGGCCTCTTATTGCTCCCTGTCCCAACTTTTTTGGAATGTGTAGCTCTCATGAAATCCAAAATGAGCCAATATTTGGCATGACATTTCAAAATGTCTCACTTTCAACATTTGATATGTTATCTATATTCTATTGTGAATAAAATATAAGTTTATGAGATTTGTAAATCATTGCATTCCTTTTTTATTCACAATTTGTACAGTGTCCCAACTTTTTTGAAATCGGGTTTGTAATAAGAAATGTTTCTTGAGCAGCAGATCATCATATGAGAATGATTTCTGAAGGATCATGTGACACTGAAGACTGAAAATTCAGCTTTGATCACAGGAATAAATTACATTTTACAATATGTTCAAATAGAAAACAGCTCTTTTAAATTGTAATAATATTTTACAAAATAAATGCAGAACATTTTTCTTTCAAAACATAAAAATCCCAGACCTCAAACTTTTGAACAGTAGTGTACATTGTAAAATATTGTATGTATTATATAATGTAAGTATATAATTCTAATATTTTATAATGCTGTTTTTGTATTTCAGAAAAGAAACATGCCGATTGATGATGCTAAATCTAGTTTATGTGGGATGCCGGTAATAATTATATTAATTACATTTCATGCTAAAGGTTTCATACCTTTTAAAGGAACACGCCGACTTTTTGGGACTTTAGCTTATTCACTGTATCCCTCAGAGTTAGATAAGTCTATACACATCATTCTCATCTCTGTGCATCTCATAACTCTGTCTGACACACTCACCATTAGCCTAGCTTAGCACAAAGACTGGAGGTTAATGGCTCCACCTAGCCTACTGCTCAATAAGTGACAAAATAACACCAACATTTTCCTATTTATGTGTTGTGATGTGTATAGTTGCATCGTGTACTAAGACCGAAGGAAAATTAAAAGTTGCGATTTTCTAGACCGATATGTCTAGGGACTATTCTCTCATTCCTGCTTAATGATCAAGGAACTTTGCTGCGGTACCATGGGTGCAGCAGCACCTGAAAATAGTCCCCAGCATGCTCTCTGTGCAAGCAGGTTGGCACGTTGTTTGTGTTGACGGAAGTTAGCCTATTTTCAGGCGCTGTGTAATATCACTGCGCCGCTGCACCCATGGTACGGCAGCAAAGTTCCTTGATCATTAAGCAGGAATGAGAGAATAGTTCCTAGCCATATCGGTCTAGAAAATCACAATTTTCATTTTCCTTTGGTCTTAGTACATGATGTAACTATACACATCACAACACGTAAATAGGAAAATGTTGGCGTTATTTTGTCACTTATTGAGCAGTCGGCTAGCTGGAGCCATTTACCTTCAGTCTTTGTGCTAAGCTAGGCTAACGGTGGCTGCGTCAGACAGAGTTATGGGATGCACAGAGATGAGTATGATATGTATGGACTTATCTAACTCTGGGGGATATGGTGAATAAGCTGAAGTCCCAAAAAGTCGGCGTGTTCCTTTAAAGTACCATTTAATGAGATTTTCTGAATGGTTTATGTAGGGAACAGATGAAGCCGGCTCAGTGCTTGATTTCATGTCCATGAAGAGCTACCCAGACATGTCTCTAGATATGCTCAACACATTAAGTGAGTCATATATTAAACATCAAAACCTCATGGCTGTAAAAGACGTTGTTTGTTTTTGGCTCATTGATGTTCAAGCTGACTATTGGCTCTTTTTCCGATCTGCAGGTAAATGTGTGAAGAAGGAGCCGGAGCATGAGGACGTACATCAGCACTTTGACGACACAGCCAAACTCCTGCAGGAGTTCCAGGATGCAGCGGTGGACAGGGTCGGATCCCGACCGTCCTCCAATCTCTCTTCCCTGTCAAACGCTTCAGAGAGGGATCAGCATCATTTAGGTACTGAGTCATATTTATAATTGTATACATCACAGGCATTAAATACTACTGAACATGCTGGAAAATTTAAGAACCACCATCATGCCTTCCTTGTCAAACTCCAATGACTGTTAAACATGTGTTACTGGATTGCATGGTTATTAATGTAGATTAATAAATTTGTTGTAATTTATAAATGCTCTGGAATACAGACACTCAGCAAATTATAATACAAAATATATATATAAAAAAAATAACTTCTAAAATGCTAGAAAATCATATGTCTAACAGGTTGTGTTCCAAATTTAAAGATGATTCCGCAAAAAAATTAGGTTGCTATGAGATGTTGTTTAAGCGCTATACCAAAAATTGCCTCAAGTCTCAGACCTTTCCAACCAAATGTGTTTTGTCAAATGATAGCTAAAACATTACTAAAACATGTGATTGGGAAAAGGCAATAAAAAGTGTCACCGACAGTTGAAGTGTACCCGTTATGCTATTTTAAATGTTCCTAATTTGTTTTGGAGTCTCCGACTTGCATGCATCCTAGCTCAAAAAACACACATTTTCTCAGAATATACATTTCACATCACCTCATTTCTCAGAGTCTAAAAATGGTTAGTTTAAAGATTCAAGTCTCTTTAAACCCATCCTTTCCTTGAGCCTGCTCTGCTCTGATTGGTCAGACGGTTCAGTTTAATGTGATTGGTCAACCTCTTAGAGCACATGTCGGAAACCAAATGCCTTACTTACATCGGGATGCACCGATGTATCAGCCACTGATATTTATCGGCCGATTTTTGATCAATTTACAACCATCGGCATATTGGCTATAGCATGAAAAAGGCCGATATAATGAATCAATGGTTTATTAATGAACTGTGTGAAGGCACTGAGCTGTATAACGTCTGCGGCATAATCCAAGATTATAATGTAATATTCCTGCTGCGCTGCTGTCTGTTTTAATGCTCATCAAACAACAAAAGACCAATAAAATAATTTGCTCACTACTCGACTAAATTAACTTTTGTAACTTTCATAAGGGTTCATTTCTGCGACGAGGACAACACAGACGGAATCCAGTCATAAAAACATAATTTACTGCATCGTGGAATGTCAAAGTTATGATGAATAAATAAAACGTAGGTCAGTAACGTTACACCTAAATCAAATAGCGATATATACTAGTGTCTTTGAATATTAAGCCGCAAAAAGATTTTATGAATGAATCCTGCATGTTTCAGTGTGTCTGTGTGAATGACGATTTAATTTACCTCACACACACATTCACACTCTCTCACACACACACACACTCTCACTCTCACTCTCCCACACACACACACTGAAACTCGCGGTGTTTTTCAGCCTCTGCCGCCTCAATATGAGGACATGAATGCGTCTCCAGTCACTTCATGAGCATTTTACCGTTTCATTCGACAAACTCTATCCTCATGTCATAAACACACTCACAGGATCTTGAAGGTCTTCACTGCAACCCGTCAAACATGCATCCGATGTCAAAAAAACACACATTTGGTCAGAGTTGGTCAGACGGCTCAGTCTGTACGATAGTCTGGCATTGTGCAAATGTGTTACATTGTTACGTAGTTCTGTAACAGGAACTGAAACTGGATGTGCTGATTTCTGCGGTTCAGAATCGATGCTTTCATTTAAGAGACAATAACTTGTTGTTGTTGTGCACTTTGATCTGTAAACCTTTCCAGACCTTTTTACATTCACAAACCGCTATATTACACACTTGCATGAAAGGTCACATCCGAAAAAAGCATAATCGGTGCACTTTAACAGGTTAACTGATGTATTTAAAACAGTATCGCCTGAATGTATTTTAGAATGCTTCAATTAATCAAACATTTCTTCAATAGCTTTTATGTTAATTGCATGACTTTTTTTTATTCACTTTGTTCTCACCATGAAGATTTTGTGCAAACAACAACAACAGTCAAACGTCTGAACACAATGTGGGAATTTTTAGGGTATGTGCTTAAAAGAAATCTTAGTTTTCTGAATAATAACTTAAGTTTGTTTGTTGACCGTGGTCAGGAAGTTCACCTCATCTGGGTGTTGGAGATCAGACAGAGATGGTCCAAGACCCGTATGAGTTCCTGCAGTCTCCAGAGCCCGGCTCCACCGCCAACAGCTGATGTCACCAACCCACTGTAATTATGTGCTGATGTAAAGGACTGTAAGCTTGTACAGGTTCATGTTTTGTTTTTAAATAAAGACTCTGTGACTGATTTCCTTTTTTATATGGTTGTTAAAGTTTTTTTCCAGTTTATGCACACATTTATGCTGTATGTTTGCTTCTCTTTTTCATCTTATGAACTTTAGGAAGAAGCATTCGCATCTTGTCCTCCAATGCGTGTGCGAATAATGCCGGGATTCTCAACTGGTTTTGCTTCAGGACTAATTTTACAAGCAGCAGCCCAACAAAAGTGCCAGAATTATTTAGTGTACAAAAGTAAAAACTAAATCTTTATAGATAATGTATATAAAGAGATCTAAGGTTAGTCAGAAATTATTTCAAATTTTATTCACTTTATTGTGATGTTTTGTAAAAAGGCAAGTCTATTTCATACTAGGGCTGTCAAATCGATTAATCATGATTAATTGCATCTAACATAAAAGTTTGTAAATATATATGTGTTGTGTGTGTATGTGTATATGTATAAATATATACACCAAATATATATATATATATATATATATATATATATATATATATATATATATATATATATATATATATATATATATATATATATATATATATATATATATATCGGTATATATTCCTAATATTGTGTTGGTGCCCCTTTTGCTGCCAAAACAGCCCATGGACTCCACTAGACCCCTGAAAGTGTGTTGTGGTATCTGGCAGATCCTTTAAGTCCTGTAAGTTGCGAGCTGGGGCCTCCATGGATCGGACTTGTACATGGTCTGCAACAATGCTTGGGTAGGTGCGACGTGTCAAAGTAACATCCACATGGATGGCAGGACCCAAGGTTTCCCAGCAGAACATTGCCCAAAGCATCACACTGCCTCCGCCAGCTTGCCTTCTTCCCATAGTGCATTCTGGTGCCATGTGTTCTCCAGGTAAGCGACGCACACGCATGTGATGCTCACGTGCCACTGTTGGTGCTTTCGGTGGGGGACGGGTCAGCATGGGCACACTGACTGGTCAGCGGCTATGCCGCCCCATACGCAACAAACTGAGATGCTCTGTGTATTCTGACACCTTTCTATCAGAACCAGCATTAACTTCTTGAGCAGTTTGAGCTCCAGTAGCTCGTCTGCTTGATCAGACCACACGGGCCAGCCTTCGCTCCCCACGTGCATCAATGAGCCTTGGCCGCCCATGACCCTGTGGCCGGTTCACCACAGTTCCTTCCTTGGAGCACTTTTGACAGATCCTGACCACTGCAGACCGGGAACACCCCACAAGAGCTGCAGTTTTGGAGATGCTCTGATCCAGTCGTCTAACCATCACAATTTGGCCCTTGTCAAACTCGCTCAAATCCTTACGCTTGCCCATTTTCAACTCTGAGGACAAAATGTTCACTTGCTGCCTAATATATCCCACCCACTAACAGGAGCCGTGATGAAGAGATCATCAGTGTTATTCACTTCACCTGTCACTGGTCATAATGTTATGCATGGTCTGTGTGTGTGTGTAAAATGGTAAATTATTTGCATAAAATCAAAAAAAAAAAAAGTATGCCTACACAAGTCAATACATTGCAAAAACAATACTTAAAAATTGGCATTGTAGTATTTCCTGCGATATATTAAGATATGCGGTTGGAGCATGAAAATGTTCTCTATAATTGTCTGCTGTGTGAAAATGTGCTGAGCGCTCTCGTGTCTTCAAGCCGCTTTCATCGAGAGTTCTCAATTTGCATTTGCCTTTGCATTTTCTAGTGGTAACTAGGTTACAGTTAAAATCTTTCACCCCTGACAACTTCCATGTTCTGTCGTTTTATTGCTTCACGATGTTTAAAATTGTCCCTTTCGAATTACAGTCACACAGTAGTTTACACTTTCATTTGATTGTTTAATTTTAAATGTATTACATTTCTTTGCGTTCTTTTGTTGTTGTGTATGAGCCTAAAAGAAGTGTAATGGTCAAATGTAGTCTGAAAAAAGCGCGTTTCCACAGCAAAAGCGCCGAGTCCAAATTTATTTTACTTAATATTCATGAGCTGGTGAAACGTCAGCGTGACATACTGAGTCATGAGCTGCCGCTCGCCATTGGTTGGCTACTGAGGGCGACCTAATTAATATTAAACAGCTAAGCTTTCGCCGTGGTTCTCATTTTGCCTTTTTCTAGTGGTAACTATGTAGCAGTTAAAACCGTCCACCCCTGATAACTTACATATTCTGTAGTTTTTTTTTATTTTTTATGTTTCACATTGTTTGAACTTTTCCATAATTACAGTCACACAATGGTTTACAACGTTTTAATGTTTTAATTCCACTTTCGTTTGTTTGAATTTCCTTTTTTATTTATTTGCGTTCTTTAGTTGTTTACATGAGTTTAAAAAAAATGTAGTTTAATAAAAAGCGCATTCACATTTAAGTTTCCACAGCGTAAGCGCCGATTCCAAATTTACGTCACTTAATAATCATGAGTTGGTGAAACGTCAGCGTGATATATTAATAGTCATGAGCTGCCGCTCGCCATTGGTTGGCTACTGAGCGTGACCTAATTAATATTCAACAGCTAAGCTTTCGCCGTGGTGTGGATGTGTCGAAGTCAGATGAGCGGAGCACCTCCTCAACCGTGGGAAGATACTTTATAATTTTTCTTGACGAATAGTAACATTATAAAGATTTAATATTAAAGCTTTGGCGTTAAATATAGAAATTAAACGCTTTCAGACTGGCTCATAGTGCCTTTTGAAAAGGACTCCTCTGCTGTACAGTGCACTGTGAAGGAGATCATTATGAAATCAATGGATCAGCAAACTGTATCCAAGAGATCCAAATGATCAACAGCAGCAGGGAAAACTGCTGGAAGCTGTTCAATGACGAATGTAAGTAGCCCTTGATCCATATGGATAATGCATATTTTAATGTGTCAAACTGTTATAATAATTTAATATGAATTATATTATTAAAAAGTTAAATAAGAAACATCACATTCGTTCTTTTTACATGGTTATTCTTAATGCAAGAGTTCCTAGATTAAGTGATTTTGTGGAAGTTACTCATTACCCTGTTTTCAAAAATGGGTGGCACTTTACAGTCATGGTTCGCATGAACATACTATTGTAGTTATGG